>JANJGN010001307.1:0-159433 GCA_026770705.1 Isurus oxyrinchus
CAAAGGGACCTTGGCGTGTGTGTCCATAGATCTCTGAAGACAGAGGGGCATGTTAGTGGGGTGGTGAAAAAGGCATTTGGGACACTTGCCTTTATCAATCGAGGCATAGATTACAAAAGTAGGGAGGTCATGTTGGAGTTGTATAGAACCTTGGTGAGGCCACAGCTGGAGTACTGTGTGCAGTTCTGGTCGCCACATTATAGGAAGGATGTGATTGCACTGGAGGGGGTGCAGAGGAGATTCACCAGGATGTTGCCTGGGATGAAACATTTAAGTTATGAAGAGAGGTTGGATAGACTTGGGTTGTTTTTGTTAGAGCAGAGAAGACTGAGGGGTGACCTGATCGAGGTGTACAAGATTATGAGGGGCATGGACAGGGTGGATAGGGAGCAGCTGTTCCCCTGAGTTGAAGGGTCAGTCACGAGGGGACATAAGTTCAAGGTGATGGGCAGGAGGCTTAGGGGGGATGTGAGGAAAAACATTTTTACCCAGAGGGTGGTGACGGTCTGGAATGCACTGCCTGGGAGGGTGGTGGAAGCGGGTTGCCTCACATCCTTTAAAAAGTACCTGGATGAGCACTTGACACATCATAACATTCAAGGCTATGGGGCCAAGTGCTGGTAAATGGGATTAGGTAGGTAGGTCAGGTGTTTCTCATGTGTTAGTGCAGACTCGATGGGCTGAAGGGCCTCCTCTGCACTGTGTGATTCTGTGATACATCTCTCTATCTCTCTTTTCTAAAAACTCTGGCTCCGTGTCAAATTTTGTTTTATAATGCTCCTGTGAAGAGCCTTGGGGTGTTCTATTACGATAAGGTGCTATATAAATACAGGTTGTTGTTGTCTTGTTGTGAATATAGAGAATTAAGGGGTGATCTGGTTGAGGTGCTAAAAAAGTGGAACTTGCTGTCAAATGGAGAGGCTGAAGCAGAGTAGTAATGAGGGCACAGATTTTGAAACAGCTGGCAGCTCACCAGCATCTTCTCAAAGGCAATTAGGGATGGGCAACAGATGTGGTTCTTGCCAGTGAAGCCAACATCCTGTGAAGGAATTTTTTAAAAAGCCAGCGGGGAGATGAGAGGTTTTTTTTAACTCGGCGAGTTGTTATGGTCTGGAATGCCCTCTTGAACGGGTGAAGGAAGCAGATTTAATAGTAATTTTCAAGAGCCAATTGGATTAATACTCTTTCAAAGAGCCAGCACAGGCGGGATGGGCTGAATGGTCTCTTTCTGTGCTGTAGGTTTCTGAGACATCGAAACGAGGCCACATCTGCTCTGTCTAATGTTTGGAAAAGATGGCATGGCATTAATGGAAACGGAGGGGGAGCCTTCTCCCAGTGTCCTGGCCAACATTCCTCCCTCAACCAACACCATCAAAGAGCCAGCACAGGCATGATGGGCCAAATGACTGCCTTCTGGGCCGTATCATTCCATGATTCAATGATGTGTTCAATGGGAGGCTTTATGCATTCATGGAGGGAAAAGGAAATGGCAGGATCTAGGGGTTGGGGGTAGGGTGGGGAGAGGTAATTAGAGCGGGAGGAGGCTTGTGTGCAATATAAACACTGGCTGAGACCAGTCGGGCCAAATGGCCTGTTTCCATGCTGTCGACTTGAAGGAAATTCCCAGCAACACAGGTTCACAAGGAGGATGTTTCTACCCAAGAACGAAATTGAGTTTTGGAAAGAGACACACAGGAAAGGCACTATAGGGAACGGTGTAAATGAGTGAAGTAGTGGCTAACAGGGGATGAAATGTTCCGTCACTGCATGATGTTGGAGCATAGACAGCTCCTTGTTTTGGTCACTGTGTTGACATTAGCAAGTACGTACACAATCAGGTAGGTTAGCCCCTCAACAGGAGAGCTACTCAGCTTCTGCTGGAAAGGCTGATTTACCAACAGAGAGAACCCTGTCAATGGGACAGCAAAGGAGCTGGGATCTCATTAGTCATTATTCTTTCAGAACCAGGGGCTATAATATTCTGCCTTTCTAGGAATATATTAAACATCTCTTTAAAAGACCCGGCACAGGCACGATGGGCTGAATGATCTTCATAGAATAGTGCAGCACAGAAGGAGGCCACTTGGTCCATCTCTTGAAGGGTAATCCAGTTCGTCCTTCTTTTCTCAAATTCCTGTAATTTGCTCTATCATTCGATGATTGGAATAGGAGTAGGCCATTCAGCCCCTCAATTCTGTGCCACCATTCAGTGAGATAACAGCGAATCTAGCTGTCTCATTTCCATAACCCTTAATACCCTTCTCAGGGCTAATTATCCCATTCCCCACTGCTGGTCTCTGCCAGGTCTCTGAGTGGTTCTGACTCTTGGTGACGTTTAGACCAGAGGACAATGGATAATTTTATAAAACACAATTCTGCGGTCGAGTTATCAGAGAAATCGAGTTCAAATCTCACCGTGCCATTTTAAGAATTTGGATTTGGTTTGAAAAAAAAAAAAAATCGGAAGTAACTGTCTGGCATCAGTAAAAGTGACCATGAAGCTGTTGGATTGTCCTAAAAACGCAAATCCGGTTTCTCTGGATTAGCCGCATCAGAACTGCTGATGGGCAGGAAACCTCGCACTCAGCTTCCCATTGCTGCTGAAGAAATGAATCCCAGGGATGACAGTCAGGGACTGTCGGAAGGTTCAGGACCAAGAACAGTCCCAAAGACAGTGACAAGCTTCTACTTCCAGTAGGCGGTATAGTACTAGAAACCTGCCCAGGCTGAACAGAGGTGGCAAGGTTTGGGTCAGGGGCCTTAACAGAGAAGGCCTCGTGGTCCTGAGGAATGATGACGGTCTTGCTTGATCCATACCCCAGAAAGGACAATCAGACCGAACAGGAGAAGTCTTCTCCCCGTTCCTCGTGGCGAACCTCCTGTCGTACATTTGAGCGAATCAGGTGTGGAAACCCAAAAAATTGAAAGACCGAGCACTACGACTTCAACTCCAGAGTAACAAAATCAGCCCTAAACAACTGAGATTACCGCTGCTGCAAACTTGGAAAGAATGAGATCTGGAAGAAACGTAAAGCTGTCCGAACCTGTAAAGTTAGAGATGTAAGTATTATTGTAAATACATTTGGGTAAAGAATTGGGGGGAGGTGTAGTATTAGGGTGTTCAGGATTGCAAAGGTTAATGTGGGACGAGAGAACGAGTACCGCCCACATTCTGATGCAGAGAGTCACATGTGAGTAATGGGGTGTGGTGGTGAGTCATGTAGAAGTCAACATGAAGATAGCACCCAGTCAGGTGTATATGCCTCTAGTTATGTGTTAATAATGAACAGTTATTGTCCAACCACACAAGCCTCTAGACCTCTTCATGAGACAACAAACAACCTTACAACAGAAACCTGTTGCCCTTACCTGGTGTATGTGACTCTGGTCCTGCATTAACATAGTTAACCCTTAATTGTCCTCTGACGAGGCCAGTTGCATCAAGACCAGCAGTACAAGAAGGTGGCTCACCACCTCCTCAGGAGAAGCAGGGACAGGTATTAAATACTGGCCTTGCAAGCGATGCAACATCCTGAAAATGAATTTTCAAGCGAGCAGGATGTTTTCCTGTGCAAGGGTCATGAGGACTTGAAACATCGGCTCTTTTCTTCTCCGCCGATGCTGCCAGACCTGCTGAGTTTTTCCAGGTAATTCTGTTTTTGGCTTGGATTTCCAGCATCCGCAGTTTTTTGTTTTTATCAGGATGTTTTTTGTTCTGTAATTCTTTCAGAAGCAAGGTTGTAATGGCCTCTGTGTGTCTGATAGATAATCCCGTTCCCCATTCCTCATCTCTGCCCTCTCTCTGGGTGGATACCATTCCATTCTGGAGGTCAGTAGGTCATTTTAGGAAGCAGAAGCTGTCCCGTTACAGACAAACAGGCTTCCAATCTTATCTTTGAATGGGGCTCAGAGGACTGAAAACCAGCTACTGGAGGCCCAGGACCTCATTCAACTACTGCTCCCATAGACCCGCAGCTGCCTGGGAGGAGGCTGTGCGGAATCAGTGAGTTCAGAAGCAGAGAAATTATTTTATAAGTTCTCCCTTTATAGTTGCTGCTGTTCTGTTTTGGAAACGTCAAACCTCTTGTCTCATCTTTACACCATGCCATTACCTGACCCTACTGCTGCTCCATGTTGCCCACGATCGTGCTCTTACCTCAGGGTCAGAACGTTGTGCATTCGAGGCCCAGTCGCGGGGCTTGGGCCCATAATCCAGGTTGACTTTCCCAGTTCAGTGCTGCTCTGTCGGAAGTTCCCTCTCTTGTTAAACCAGGGCCCTGTCTGCCCTCTCAGGTGGATGTAATAGATCCCTTGGGCACTACTTGAAGAAGACCAGAGGTGTCCGGTGCCCTGGATAATATTTATACCTCAACCATCGTCACCAAAAGAAAACAGATTATCTGGCTATTTATGAAACTTTGGTTTGGCCTCAGCTGCAGTATTGTGTTCAATTCCGAGCACCTCACTTTGGGAAGGATGTCAAGGCCTTGGAGGGGACACGAGAAGAGATTTAACGGAACGGGTTCCTGGGATGAAGAGCTGGAGAAGCTGACAAACCTAGAGCAGTTAAGAGATTTGATAGAAATGTTCAAAATGATGTGGTATTTTGATGGGAGTAGACAGGAAACTATTTCCACTGGCAGGAGGGTCAGTAACCAGGAGACACAGATTTTAAATAACTGGCAAAAGAATCAAAGGAGAGATGAAACAAAATGCCTTTCTGCACCGCAAGTTGTCGTGATCTTAAATGTTGTCTGAAAAGGTGGTAGAAGCAGACTTGGTGGTAACTTTTGAAGGAAACTTGACGATATTTCTCGACATTCGAAGAGAAGGTCACCAGGAGCGGGACTTTGAGAGAGCTATCCAATTAGTTCCTGTCACCCCTGTTAAGAGCTAGCACAGGTACAATAGGCTGAATGGCTTCCTTCTCTACTGTAGCATTCTGCGATTCTATATCGTATTTCTGTTTATGGGATCTTACTGTGCGTACATTGCCTGCTGTTCGACGTGCTCCATTGGTTGTAAGGTGTTCCGGGAGGCCCTGAGGTCATTAATTACCCTGTATAAGTGTGAGCTCCTTCATTTATTCTTTTCTTTCTGTCCATTCGTCGCAGTGAGACTACATTAGATGGTGCTGGGGATGTGACAGATGTTTTCTGGTGTTGTGACAATCTGTTGCTGTGCTGGGGAACTCTGTCAAGCTTGCATGTGGCCTGGGTGAGGGGGCAGCCTGACCTGGCCCTGTGCCTGAACCCAGGATCACACTCTGGTTGTTTACAGTCTAACTAGAATACTCGTGGCCTGATATCCCCAAAACTGTGCCTCACTTCCAGAAATGCTGACACAACTTGGTCAGTAAACATACTACATTCAGCAATGCCCCCGGGAGACTTTAGCAAGCAGCCTGTTCACACTGTGTTATTCTGTCAACTACTGGGTTAGTCTTTCCCTGCCTCTCTCTGTCTCTATCTGTGTCTGTCCCTTGCTGCCTCCTAATAAGTCTGTCTCTTTTTCTCTCTTGCTCTCCATGTCTTTCTAACTCTTTCTGTTTCTCTTTCTGCCTCTATTTCTCGATCCCTCTTTTAATTCTCTGATTCTCTGTCTCTCTCTCTCTGTCCTCTCTTTTTCTCTCTATCTCTGTCTCTCAACCTCTTGTTGCCTCTCTTTGTCTCACTCTTTCTCTCTCCTTCTGTCTCTGTCTCCCTCTCTCTCTGTCTCCCTCTCTCTCTCTGTCTCACTCTCTGTCTCTGTCTGTCGCTCTCTCCCTCTCTCTCTGTCTGTCTGTGTGTGTCTCTCTGCCCCTGCTTCTGTCCTGTCTCTCCCTCTTATCGCTCACTAACCCTTGGCTCCTTATCCCTTGCCAGACACTTCAGAAAGAAATAGAAACAAAAAAACTGCGGATGCTGGAAATCCAAAACAAAAACAGAATTACCTGGGAAAAACTCAGCAGGTCTGGCAGCATCGGCGGAGAAGAAAAGAGTTGACGTTTCGAGTCCTCATGTCCCTTCAACAGAACACTGGTCACGAGGACTCGAAACGTCAACTCTTTTCTTCTCCGCCGCTGCTGCCAGACCTGCTGAGTTTTTCCAGGTAATTCTGTTTTTACTTCAGAAAGAAGTGGTTCCCATCTGTTGCCAGATTCCGTCGGCTGCAGAAAGCAAACTCGACAGCTCCTCAGATCCCGAGCTCTGCTGTTTCCCTCACCCTGTCTCTTTAGATGTTTCAATCCTTTAATTGGATGTTGGACCGCAGCAATATAGTTATTTAAGATATCCAGGGACATGGGGATAGTGTGGGAAAATGGCGTTGACATAAAAGATCAGGCATGATCGAGCTGAATGGTGGAGCTGGCTCGAGGGGCCAAACAGCCTACACCTGCGGCCACTTCCTCTGTTGCTATCTTTGCTGTGACCGTGCACGCTACCACCTAGGTAACCGAGGTGGCGAGTAATGAACCAGTTCATGTGAGTGAGCACTTTAATATTGTGATAATGTTCAAGACCAATCTAGAAAGAAGAAAAGTGAATTCAAAATCAAAAAAAAAACAAAGTGGATTGGAGCTGATTTTAGGAAGCGCTTGAAATCCTTTAGCATCTTTTCACTGACTTCAGGATCTCCCAAAACGCTTTGCGGACAGTGGAGTGATTTTGAAGTACAGTAGCTGATTCGGGCACAGCAAGCTCCCACAAATGACAACAATGACCGGATAATCAGTCCTTTTAAACGATGTTTGTCGGGGGATAAATATTGGCCCAGGGCACCAGGGAGAGCTCCCCTGCCCTTCTTCAAAATAGCGTCGTGTCCACCTGAGGGGACAGACACGGCTCTTGTTTGACTTCTCATCCAAAAAAAACGGCACCTCCAACTGCGCAGCACTTGCCTCAGTACTGCACCAGGGGTGTTAGGTCTGGAAAATTATAGGATCAGGTCTCCAGCCACAACCTTCTGAGATGGGTGTGGGAATACTGAGTCGAGCCTAACGGAGATGAAAAGCGAACTAGTTGAGGGGAGGTGGAATTGGTACACAGAACTTTATATTAATAACGTGATAGCTGTAAAAAAGAGATTGCAGAACAATTATAGGCCATTAAACAAGAAACAAAGCACCATTTGTTTTAGGATGATGCAGACAGGTAAAGGGGTTAGAAACAAACTCAATTTGACAGATGTGAGTTGTGAGCGACTGTGTCAAAAATAAAACAAGGTTGGGAGGGAACATGAAGCATAAACAACCTCAACAAATATTGAAAGGGAGAGGAAGAGATGTTAAGGGGGGAAGGCTGAATGTGCCCTGTATACTCTGGGAGGAGAGGATTGTCGATGTGTAAATAATGGTGGTTGATATCTGACATATATAGAAAGCATAGCACAGAATTAGGCCATTCGGCCCAACTGGTCCATGCTGGTGTTTTTAAGCCCCACACAAACGTCCTCCCACCCCCACACCTTGCCTCATCCCATCCACATATTCCTTTCTCTTTCTCGCGTTTGCCTAGCTCTTCCTTCAGTGCATCCATGAGATTCATCTCAGCCTCACCCTGTGGAAAGAACTTGTAGCTCTTCAGCATTTATTTGCTGTTGTTTTACAGGTTGGACCTGAAGGAGCGTCTTGTGCTGAGTGAGGGGGGAGAAAGAAGGGTGAGAGTGAGGAGGCTACGATTTCTCTCCTTCATCACAGGGTAAATGCTTGTGGACGTGGTTAATAAATATTTCACATGGGTCTTTATTAAAGAGAAGGATGTGAGAGAGAGAGAGAGACAACTCTTCCTTGGGTCAATCAGTGACCACTGTCATCATCTGTTACTGTGCCTCAGTGAGGGCTTGCTGCTGTGGTACAGGAAGAGACAGGGTCGGAATTTACACTTGAAAGCAACTGAGGGAGAGAGAGCTGAGCTCCACAGATACTGCTTCATCTTAGCCTCCCGCACCAGGGGTTTGAGGTCAGAACCACTGGATGGTGCTAGCATGGGTGAGGGTGGGGGTGGGGGGGGGGGGGGGGGGGCACAGGCCAACTCATCAGCTTGGGGTATAACTGAGGGTTCAGCGGCTCACTAACCCTCACACACAAGAGTTTGGCCCTTTGGGGGAGGCCGAGAGAGAACCAGGATGTCTGTATCCCTGGGTGATCCCAGACTCTTCTGGAGATGAAGGACAGAAGTTGAGGGGACCTTGGACAGGTGGTTGGGGGGGGAGGGGGGGGGGGGGGGGGGGGGTGGGGGGCGGGGTAGAATGAGGGAGGGGTGAAAGAGGGGGAGCGGGGCACAGTAAACTGACAAGATTGTGACATTCATTTCAAAAATAAATCTGTTTATCACGACAGCGCCCACTCCGCGTACAGTAAGTTCCCACAAACTGCACTGAAGGCAGAGGTTAGTTAATCTGTGAATTTTTTTTCAATGGAAGGGGAGCCGGGGAGTTTCCCTGGTGTCCTGGGCCAATATTTAACCCTCAACTCACATCACTAAAAAACAGATTGTCTGGGCATTGCTGTTTGTGGGATGTTGCTGGGTTTCCGCCATTATAACAGTGACTACACTTCCAAAGTACCTCACTGGTTGTAAAACACTTCAGGATGTTCTGAGGTGGTGAAAGGTGCTATAGAAATGCAAGGTTTTTTTGCACTTACCCATGTTTGATCCTACCTGATATTAATTCATTTGCTTCAAAGGTATAACAAATATTTGCTTCCTTTGCATTCTCCCTTCTCACTCCACTCTCTCCCTCCCTTCCCTCATCCCTCATTCCCTCACTCCCCACCTCCCTCCCTTCTTCCCCAACTCCATCCTTCCCTCACTCCTGCTCCTCCTCTCATCTTCCCCTTCACTTTCCTAACTCCCCACTTCCCCTCCCTACCGCTGCCCTCATTGCCCACATCTCCCCATCCCATTCGCTTTCTCCTGACTCTCCTCACCTCTCAATGGCTCCCTTACTCCATCTCCTCATCTCCTCCTCCTCATCTCCTCCATCTCCTCCTTACTCCATCTCCTCTCACTCCCCATTCCTTCACCCCTCCCTATGCCTTCCCCTATCCTGCTCCCTCATCTATCCTCTTCCACGCCCCACTACCTCCCCTTCTCCACCCCACCCTCTATCCTTGCTCCCTCCACTTCCCCTACCCCCTCCCCTCCCGCCTGGACCCTCCACCTCCCCAACCTCCTCCTGCCCCCACCACTTCCCCAACGCCCCCCACTCCTCCCGCTCCCTCTGCTTTCCCTACCCCCTCCCCTCCGCCTGGACCCTCCACCTCCCCAACCTCCTCCTGCCCCCACCACTTCCCCAACGCCCCCCCACTCCTCCCGCTCCCTCTGCTTTCCCTACCCCTGCACCTCCCTTCGTCCCCTCCACTTCCCCAAACCCCTGCCCTCCACCTGACCCCTCCACTTCCCATCCCCCTTCCCTCCTGCTGCTTCCTCCACCTCCCCTAACCCCCCCGCTCCTACTGCTTCCCCTACTCCCTCCCCTCCGCCTGGACCCTCCACCTCCCCTACCTCCTCCTGCTCCCTCTACTTCCCCTACTCCCTCCCCTCCTCCTGCCCCCCACTATTTCCCCGACTCCCTCCACTCCTCCTGCTCCCTCCACTTTCCCTACCCCTGCGCCTCCTCTCGACCCCTCCTCTCGTCCCCTCCACTTCCCCAAACCCCGTGCCCTCCTCTTGCTGCCTCCACTTTCCATTCCCCCTTCCCTCCTCTGACTCCCCACTCTTTTCTCTTCCCTCCTGCCCCCTCTTTCTTTCCTACACCACCCCCCCCCCCCCCCCCCCCCCCCCCCCCCCCCCCCCCCCCCCCAACACCCCCACCACTTCCCCTTCCCCTTCCCCCCCCCCCCCCTCCCTCGGATCTCCCCGTCGACAGGGTGTGAGATGTGGGACCCACGTGTGACACTGACGCTCCTGGGGATATGGGTGCTGGCAGTGTGTGGTCAGCGGACGACGCAGATGCCCCCTCACGGGGAGAAGGTGGCGGTCCGAATGTCGGGCTATCCTCGCAAGCACAACGAGGGCCGAGTGGAGGTCCTCTATGAGGGAGAGTGGGGCACCATCTGTGACGACGACTTCAAGCTGGAGAATGCCATGGTTCTGTGCAGGATGATGGGTTTCATGACAGCCACAGGGTGGACCCACAGCGCCAAGTATGGCAAAGGGACAGGTGAGACCACTCGGGTGTTCCCAGTGACCCCCTTTGCTCTGATCTGTAACCTGAGGGTTAAGCAATCAGACAGATTTGACAAAACCATCCCAATCAGACGAGACCCTCCCATAGAATCACACAACATAACAGGAGACTATTCAGCCCATCATGCCTCTGCCAGCTCTTTGAAGTAGCTGCTTTGACAGCACCTTCCGCACCCGCTACCATCTAGAAGGACAAGGGCAGCAGATAGATGGGAACACCAACCACCTGGAAGTTCCCCTCCAAGTCACTCACCATCCTGACTTGGAAATATATCGCCGTTCCTTCACTGTCACTGGGTCAAAATCCTGGAACTCCCTCCCTAACAGCACTGTGGGTGTACCTACACCACATGGACTGCAGCGGTTCAAGAAGGCAGCTCACCACCACCTTCTCAAGGGGCAACTAGGGATGGGCAATAAATGCTGGGCCCAGCCAGAGAAGCCCACATCCCACATAATTGAATAAAACAAAGTCTATTTGGCCCTTCGAACCTGCTCTGCCAGTCAATAAAATCATGACTAACCTTTTGCCTCAACCTCACCCTCTTGCACTATCCCAGATAGATTCCAAAAATCTATTCCTGCCTCTCTTGAATGTAACCACGCGAGCATTCTTCCAAAGATTCTGAACCATTTGACTGAGAGCTGTATGGCTGAACCCTCACTGACCCCATGTTTTCCAGGCAGCGGAAGCAGCTTCTCAGCATCTACCCTGTCAAAGCTCCAAAAATTTTATGGCTTTTGTTAAGATCACTTCTCAATCATCTAATGTCCAGGCCTATTTTACTCAAGCGCTCCCTGTAGGACAATCCCGACATTCCAAGAATCAGTCCAGTCAGTATCCTGATCCTGGGAGCTATCCAATTAATCCCAAATTCCGCTTCTTTTCCTATGGTCTCTGCACATCGCCCCCTTCAAGGATTTATCCAATTCTGTTTGAAAGTTATTATTGGATCTGCTTCCACCAGCCTTTCAGGTAGAGCATTCCAGGTCACAGCAACTCATGATGTAAAAAATTCTCCACATCTCCCCTCAACTCTTTGCCAGTCTGTTTAAATTTGTACCTCTGGTTACTGACCTTCCTGCTCCTGGAGATAGTTTCCCTGGAACCATTCTTGTCAATTCATTGCACCCACTCTAATCACTTTTTAAAGAGGGGCAGATTATGGCAAATACAAATCGCCTTTCCCATTGCTTTCCAGGGAGGGTGTGGCTGGATAACTTGGAATGTCTGGGGACAGAGAAGGATGTCTCCGAGTGCAAGTCCCTAGGCTGGGGTCAAACCGACTGCACCCATGAGGAGGATGCCGGAGTCATCTGTAAGGATGAGAGGATCCCTGGATTTATAGACTCGAACGTCATTTCGGTAATGACCAATCCTACAAAGTGCAACACCGAACCTCACTGACCGGGAAGGTGTTAGATCAGGATGATGTTAGCTCAGGAAGGTGTTAGCTCAGGATGGTGTTAGCTCGGGAAGGTGTTAGCTCGGGAAGGTGTTAGCTCAGGAAGGTGTTAGCTCGGGAAGGTGTTAGCTCAGCAAGGTGTTAGCTCAGGTAGGTATTAGCTCAGGAAGGTATTATCTCAGGAAGGTATTATCTCAGGAAGGTATTAGCTCAGGAAGGTGTTAGCTCAGGAAGATGTTAGCTCGGGAAGGTATTAGCTCGGGAAGGTGTTAGCTCAGGAAGATGTTAGCTCGGGAAGGTATTAGCTCAGCAAGGTGTTAGCTGAGGATGGTGTTAGCTCAGGATGGTGTTAGCTCAGGAAGGTGTTAGCTCAGGAAGGTGTTAGCTCGGGAAGGAGTTAGCTCAGGAAGGTGTTAGCTCAGGAAGGTGTTAGGTCAGGATGATGTTTGCTCAGGATGCTGTTAGCTCAGGATGGTGTTAGCTCAGGAAAGTGTTAGCTCAGGATGATGTTAGGTCAGGATGATGTTTGCTCAGGATGCTGTTAGCTCAGGATGGTGTTAGCTCAGGATGATGTTAGCTCAGGAAGGTGTTAGCTCAGGAAGGTGTTAGCTCAGGATGATATTAGCTCAGGATGATGTTAGCTCAGGAGGGTAATAGCTCAGGACGGTGTTAGCTCAAGAAGGTGTTAGCTCAGGATGGTGTTAGCTCAGGATGGTGTTAGCTCAGGAAGGTGTTAGCTCAGGATGATGTTAGCTCAGGAGGGTAATAGCTCAGGACGGTGTTAGCTCAAGAAGGTGTTAGCTCAGGATGGTGTTAGCTCAGGATGGTGTTAGCTCAGGAAGGTGTTAGCTCAGGTCTGTATAAGCACAGGAAGGTGTTCACTCAGGAAGGTGTTAGCTCAGGTAGGTGTTCACTCAGGTAGGTGTTAGCTCAGGAAGGTGTTAGCTCAGGATGATGTTAGCTCAGGAAGGTGATAGGTCAGGAAGGTGTTAGCTCAGGTATGTATAACCACAGGAAGGTGTTCACTCAGGAAGGTGTTAGCTCAGGTAGGTGTTCACTCAGGTAGGTGTTAGCTCAGGAAGGTGTTAGCTCAGGATGATGTTAGCTCAGGATGGTGTTAGCTCAGGAAGGTGTTAGCTCAGGATGATGTTAGCTCAGGAAGGTGTTAGCTCAGGAAGGTGTTAGCTCAGGAAGGTGATAGCTCTGGAACGTGTTAGCTCAGGAAGATGTTAGCTCACGAAAGTGTTAGCTCTGGTAGGTATTAGCTCAGGATGATGTTAGCTCAGGATGGTGTTAGCTCAGGATGATGTTAGCTCAGGAAGGTGTTAGCTCAGGAAGGTGTTAGCTCAGGAAGGTGTTAGCTCAGGATGGTGTTAGCTCAGGATGGTGTTAGGTCAGGAAGGTGTTAGCTCAGGATGGTGTTAGCTCAGGATGATGTTAGCGCAGGATGATGTTAGCTGAGGAAGGTATTAGCTCAGGATGGCGTTAGCTCAGGAAGGTGTTAGATCAGAATGGTGTTAGCTCAGGCTGATGTTAGCTCCGGAACCTGTTAGCTCAGGAAGGTGTTAGCTCCGGAACCTGTTAGCTCAGGAAGGTGTTAGCTCAGGAAGATGTTAGCTCAGGAAGGTGTTAACTCAGGAAGGTCTTAGCTCAGGAAGGTGTTAGCTCAGGATGATGTTCGCTCGGGAAGGTGTTAGCTCAGGATGATGTTAGCTCAGGAAGGTGTTAGCTCAGGAAGGTGTTATCTCAGGAAGATGTTCGCTCGGGAAGGTGTTAGCTCAGGATGATGTTAGCTCAGGAAGGTGTTAGCTGATGAAGGTATTAGCTCAGGATGATGTTAGCTCAGGAAGGTGTTAGCTCAGGAAGGTGTTAGCTCAGGAAGGTGTTAGCTCAGGATGGTGTTAGCTCAGGTAGGTATTAGCTCAGGATGATGTTAGCTCAGGAAGGTGTTAGCTCAGGAAGGTATTAGCTCAGGATGATGTTAGCTCAGGATGACGTTAACTCGGGAAGTTGTTAGCTCTAGGAAGGTGTTAGCTCAGGAAGGTGTTAGCTCAGGGAGGTATTAGCTCAGGATGATGTTAACTCAGGATGGTGTTAGCTCAGTAAGGTGTTAGCTCAGGAAGGTATTAACTCAGGAAGGTGTTAGCTCAGGAAGATGTTAGCTCAGGGAGGTTTTAGCTCAGGTAGGTGTTAACTCAGGGTGATGTTAGCTCAGGAAGGTGTTAGCTCAGGATGATGTTAGCTCAGGAAGGTGTTCGCTCAGGTAGGTATTAGCTCGGGAAGGTTTTCGCTCAGGAACGTGTTATCTCAGGATGATGTTAGCTCAGGATGGTGTTAGCTCAGGAAGGTGTTAGCTCAGGAAGATGTTAGCTCAGGAAGGTGTTAGCTCAGGAAGATGTTAGCTCAGGAAGGTGTTAGCTGAGGAAGGTGTTAGCTCAGGAAAGTGTTCGCTCAGGTAGGTATTAGCTCGGGAAGGTGTTAGCTCAGGATGATGTTGGCTCAGGATGGTGTTAGCTCAGGAGTGTGTTAGCTCAGGATGGTGTTAGCTCTGGAAGGTATTAGGTCAGGAATGTTTTAGCTCAAGTAGGTGTTAGCTCAGGAAGGTGTTAGCTCAGGTAGGTATTAGCTCGGGAAGGTGTTAGCTCAGGATGATGTTAGCTCAGGATGGTGTTAGCTCAGGACTGTGTTAGCTCAGGATGGTGTTAGCTCTGGAAGGTGTTAGCTCAGGATGGTGTTAGCTCAGGATGGTCTTAGCTCAGGATGGTGTTAGCTCAGCATGATGTTAGCTCAGGATGGTGTTAGCTCAGGATGGTGTTAGCTCAGGAAGGTGTTAGCTCAGGATGGTGTTAGCTCAGGATGGTGTTAGCTCAGGAAGGTGTTAGCTCAGGATGATGTTAGCTCAGGAAGGTGTTAGCTCAGGAAGGTGTTAGCTCAGGATGGTGTTAGCTCAGGAAGGTGTTAGCTCAGGATGATGTTAGCTCAGGATGGTGTTAGCTCAGGATGGTGTTAGCTCAGGATGGTGTTAGCTCAGGAAGGTGTTAGCTCAGGAAGGTGATAGCTCTGGAGCGTGTTAGCTCAGGAAGGTGTTAGCTCAGGAAGGTGTTAGCTCAGGATGGTGTTAGCTCAGGATGGTGTTAGCTCAGGAAGGTGTTAGCTCAGGATGATGTTAGCTCAGGAAGGTGTTAGCTCAGGAAGGTGTTAGCTCAGGATGGTGTTAGCTCAGGAAGGTGTTAGCTCAGGATGATGTTAGCTCAGGAAGGTGTTAGCTCGGGAAGGTGTTAGCTCAGGATGGTGTTAGCTCAGCAAGGTGTTAGTTCAGGAAGGTGTTAACTCAGGAAGGTGTTAGCTCAGGAAGGTGTTAGCTCAGGAAGGTGTTAGCTCAGGAAGGTGTTAGCTCAGGATGGTGTTAGCTCAGGAAGGTGTTAGCTCACGAAAGTGTTAGCTCTGGTAGGTATTAGCTCAGGATGATGTTAGCTCAGGATGGTATTAGCTCAGGATGGTGTTAGCTCAGGATGATGTTAGCTCAGGATGGTGTTAGCTCAGGAAGGTGTTAGCTCAGGTATGTATAAGCACAGGAAGGTGTTCACTCAGGAAGGTGTTAGCTCAGGTAGGTGTTCACTCAGGTAGGTGTTAGCTCAGGAAGGTGTTCGCTCAGGTAGGTATCAGCTCGGGAAGGTGTTAGCTCAGGATGATGTTAGCTCAGGATGGTGTTAGCTCAGGAAGGTGTTAGCTCGGGAAGATGTTAGCTCAGGAAGGTGTTAGCTCAGGATGATGTTAGCTCAGGATGGTGTTAGCTCAGGATGATGTTAGCTCAGGAAGGTGTTAGCTCAGGAAGGTGTTAGCTCAGGAAGGTGTTAGCTCAGGAAGGTGTTAGCTCGGGAAGATGTTAGCTCAGGAAGGTGTTAGCTCAGGATGATGTTAGCTCAGGATGGTGTTAGCTCAGGAAGATGTTAGCTCAGGAAGGTGTTAGCTCAGGAAGGTGTTAGCTCTGGAACGTGTTAGCTCAGGAAGATGTTAGCTCATGAAAGTGTTAGCTCTGGTAGGTATTAGCTCAGGATGATGTTAGCTCAGGATGGTATTAGCTCAGGATGATGTTAGCTCAGGAAGGTGTTAGCTCAGGAAGGTGTTAGCTCCGGAAGGTGTTAGCTCATGAAGCTGTTAGCTCAGGATGGTGTTAGCTCAGGATGGTATTAGCTCAGGATGGTGTTAGCTCAGGATGGTGTTAGCTCAGGAAGGCGTCAGCTCAGGATGATGTTAGCTCAGGAAGGTGTTAGCTCAGCAAGGTGTTAGCTCAGGATGATGTTAGCGCAGGATGGTGTTAGCTCAGGAAGGTGTTAGCTCAGGAAGTTGTTAGCTCGGGATGATGTTAGCTCAGGAATGTGTTAGCTCAGGATGGCGTTAGCTCAGGAAGGTGTTAGATCAGAATGGTGTTAGCTCAGGCTGATGTTAGCTCCGGAACCTGTTAGCTCAGGATGATGTTAGCTCAGGATGGTGTTAGCTCAGGAAGGTGTTAACTCAGGAAGATGTTAGCTCAGGATGGTGTTAGCTCAGGAAGGTGTTAGCTCAGGAAGGTGTTAGCTGATGAAGGTATTAGCTCAGGATGATGTTAGCTCAGGAAGGTGTTAGCTCAGGTACGTATTAGCTCAGGAAGGTGTTAGCTCAGGATGGTGTTAGCTCAGGAAGGTATTAGCTCAGGATGATGTTAACTCGGGAAGTTGTTAGCTCTAGGAAGGTGTTAGCTCAGGAAGGTGTTAGCTCAGGGAGGTATTAGCTCAGGATGATGTTAACTCAGGATGGTGTTAGCTCAGTAAGGTGTTAGCTCAGGAAGGTGTTAGCTCAGGTAGGTATTAACTCAGGAAGGTGTTAGCTCAGGAAGATGTTAGCTCAGGGAGGTTTTAGCTCAGGTAGGTGTTAACTCATGGTGATGTTAGCTCAGGAAGGTGTTAGCTCAGGAAGGTGTTAGCTCAGGAAGGTGTTAGCTCAGGAAGGTGTTAGCTCAGGATGATGTTAACTCGGGAAGTTGTTAGCTCTAGGAAGGTGTTAGCTCAGGAAGGTGTTAGCTCAGGGAGGTATTAGCTCAGGATGATGTTAACTCAGGATGGTGTTAGCTCAGTAAGGTGTTAGCTCAGGAAGGTGTTAGCTCAGGATGGTGTTAGCTCAGGAAGGTGTTAGCTCAGGATGATGTTAGCTCAGGATGGTGTTAGCTCAGGATGATGTTAGCTCAGGATGGTGTTAGCTCAGGAAGGTGTTAGCTCAGGAAGGTGTTAGCTCAGGAAGGTTTTAGCTCAGGTAGGTATTAGCTCAGCAAGGTGTTAGATCAGGATGATGTTAGTTTAGGAAGGTATTAGCTCAGGAAGGTGTTAGCTCAGGATGATGTTAGTTTAGGAAGGTGTTAGCTCAGGATGATGTTAGTTTAGGAAGGTATTAGCTCAGGAAGGTGTTAGCTCAGGAAAGTGTTCGCTCAGGTAGGTATTAGCTCGGGAAGGTGTTAGCTCAGGATGATGTTGGCTCAGGATGGTGTTAGCTCAGGAGTGTGTTAGCTCAGGATGGTGTTAGCTCTGGAAGGTATTAGGTCAGGAATGTTTTAGCTCAGGAAGGTGTTAGCTCAGGAAGGTGTTCGCTCAGGTAGGTATTAGCTCGGGAAGGTGTTAGCTCAGGATGATGTTAGCTCAGGATGGTGTTAGCTCAGGACTGTGTTAGCTCAGGATGGTGTTAGCTCTGGAAGGTGTTAGCTCAGGATGGTGTTAGCTCAGGATGGTCTTAGCTCAGGATGGTGTTAGCTCAGCATGATGTTAGCTCAGGATGGTGTTAGCTCAGGATGGTGTTAGCTCAGGAAGGTGTTAGCTCAGGATGGTGTTAGCTCAGGATGGTGTTAGCTCAGGAAGGTGTTAGCTCGGGAAGGTGTTAGCTCAGGAAGGTGTTAGCTCAGGATGGTGTTAGCTCAGGATGGTGTTAGCTCAGGATGGTGTTAGCTCAGGAAGGTGTTAGCTCAGGAAGGTGATAGCTCTGGAGCGTGTTAGCTCAGGAAGGTGTTAGCTCAGGAAGGTGTTAGCTCAGGAAGGTGTTAGCTCAGGATGATGTTAGCTCAGGATGGTGTTAGCTCAGGAAGGTGTTAGCTCAGGATGATGTTAGCTCAGGAAGGTGTTAGCTCAGGAAGGTGTTAGCTCAGGATGGTGTTAGCTCAGGAAGGTGTTAGCTCAGGATGATGTTAGCTCAGGAAGGTGTTAGCTCGGGAAGGTGTTAGCTCAGGATGGTGTTAGCTCAGCAAGGTGTTAGTTCAGGAAGGTGTTAGCTCAGGAAGGTGTTAGCTCAGGAAGGTGTTAGCTCAGGCTGATGTTAGCTCAGGAAGGTGTTAGCTCAGGATGGTGTTAGCTCAGGAAGGTGTTAGCTCACGAAAGTGTTAGCTCTGGTAGGTATTAGCTCAGGATGATGTTAGCTCAGGATGGTATTAGCTCAGGATGGTGTTAGCTCAGGATGATGTTAGCTCAGGATGGTGTTAGCTCAGGAAGGTGTTAGCTCAGGTATGTATAAGCACAGGAAGGTGTTCACTCAGGAAGGTGTTAGCTCAGGTAGGTGTTCACTCAGGTAGGTTTTAGCTCAGGAAGGTGTTCGCTCAGGTAGGTATCAGCTCGGGAAGGTGTTAGCTCAGGATGATGTTAGCTCAGGATGGTGTTAGCTCAGGAAGGTGTTAGCTCGGGAAGATGTTAGCTCAGGAAGGTGTTAGCTCAGGATGATGTTAGCTCAGGATGGTGTTAGCTCAGGATGATGTTAGCTCAGGAAGGTGTTAGCTCAGGAAGGTGTTAGCTCAGGAAGGTGTTAGCTCAGGAAGGTGTTAGCTCGGGAAGATGTTAGCTCAGGAAGGTGTTAGCTCAGGATGATGTTAGCTCAGGATGGTGTTAGCTCAGGAAGATGTTAGCTCAGGAAGGTGTTAGCTCAGGAAGGTGTTAGCTCTGGAACGTGTTAGCTCAGGAAGATGTTAGCTCATGAAAGTGTTAGCTCTGGTAGGTATTAGCTCAGGATGATGTTAGCTCAGGATGGTATTAGCTCAGGATGATGTTAGCTCTAGGAAGGTGTTAGCTCAGGAAGGTGTTAGCTCCGGAAGGTGTTAGCTCATGAAGCTGTTAGCTCAGGATGGTGTTAGCTCAGGATGGTGTTAGCTCAGGATGGTGTTAGCTCAGGAAGGCGTCAGCTCAGGATGATGTTAGCTCAGGAAGGTGTTAGCTCAGCAAGGTGTTAGCTCAGGATGATGTTAGCGCAGGATGGTGTTAGCTCAGGAAGGTGTTAGCTCAGGAAGTTGTTAGCTCGGGATGATGTTAGCTCAGGAATGTGTTAGCTCAGGATGGCGTTAGCTCAGGAAGGTGTTAGATCAGAATGGTGTTAGCTCAGGCTGATGTTAGCTCCGGAACCTGTTAGCTCAGGATGATGTTAGCTCAGGATGGTGTTAGCTCAGGAAGGTGTTAACTCAGGAAGATGTTAGCTCAGGATGGTGTTAGCTCAGGAAGGTGTTAGCTCAGGAAGGTGTTAGCTGATGAAGGTATTAGCTCAGGATGATGTTAGCTCAGGAAGGTGTTAGCTCAGGTACGTATTAGCTCAGGAAGGTGTTAGCTCAGGATGGTGTTAGCTCAGGAAGGTATTAGCTCAGGATGATGTTAACTCGGGAAGTTGTTAGCTCTAGGAAGGTGTTAGCTCAGGAAGGTGTTAGCTCAGGGAGGTATTAGCTCAGGAAGGTGTTAACTCAGGATGGTGTTAGCTCAGTAAGGTGTTAGCTCAGGAAGGTGTTAGCTCAGGTAGGTATTAACTCAGGAAGGTGTTAGCTCAGGAAGATGTTAGCTCAGGGAGGTTTTAGCTCAGGTAGGTGTTAACTCATGGTGATGTTAGCTCAGGAAGGTGTTAGCTCAGGAAGGTGTTAGCTCAGGAAGGTGTTAGCTCAGGAAGGTGTTAGCTCAGGATGGTGTTAGCTCAGGATGGTGTTAGCTCAGGATGGTGTTAGCTCAGGAAGGTGTTAGCTCAGGATGGTGTTAGCTCAGGATGGTGTTAGCTCAGGATGGTGTTAGCTCAGGATGATGTTAGCTCAGGAAGGTGTTAGCTCAGGAAGGTGTTAGCTCGGGAAGGTTTTAGCTTGGTAGCTCGGGAAGCTGTTCGTTCTCAGCCATTGCTCAGTGGGTAACGCTTTTGCCTGTGAGTGTTGAGGTTGTGGTTTCATATCCTCATTGCAGTGTCACAAGTGCACAACCCAGGCTCATCATCCCACCGAGGCAGTGCTGCCCCTGTTGAAGGAGCTGCCTTTCAGGATCTCTGCCCCCTCAGTTAGACCTACAAGATCCCTAGGATATTCCGTGAAGAGCAGTATGTTCTCCAATATTTATCCCTCAGTCAAAAGATTAGATTGTCTGGTTGTGCTCATTTTGCTACTTGTCTGATCTGATCATGTGCAAATTGGTTGCTGTGTTGACTATGCAGCCAAAAGCCCTGACATTGTGACAGGTACTTTATAGCTGCAAGTTTTTCTCTTTCTAAGTTCCTAAAATCTTTGTCTTTGAGCAGAAATCCATTTCTGTACAACTCGCCCTCAATGTGACTGAAATTGGGTATTTAGCAATGCCACACTTTATTCATTCATAGGACTTGGGCATCTCTGGATAATATAAACGTTGTCTACTCAATCTCTCCTCATAGTCCAACCCTCTCATCTCAGGAATCAGCCTAGTGAAACTTTGTCTGAACCAATCATTATACACCGTCCTCCAGTTGTGGTCTCATTGAATCCTCATCTAATTCTCATAAAATGTCCTTACTCTCACATTCCAACACATTTGTAATAAAACTGAGCATAGCATTTGCTTTCCTGAATGCTTACTGTACCTGCGTGTTAACCTTCTGTGATTCGAGTACAAGGTATTTAAATGCAGAGAGGTTGCAGTACTACTCTGAGGCGCAGAGGGATCTGGGTGACCTGGTACATGAGTCACAAAAGGTTAGTGTGCAAGCACAGCGAGTGATTAGGAAGGCAAATGGAATGTTGTTGTTTATTGCAAGAGGAATGGAATATAAAAGGAGGGATGTTTTGCTGCAGTTGTATAGTGGCATTGGTGAGGTACTGCGTACACATTCGGTCCCATTTCAGAAAGGATATAATTGCTTTCGCAGGAGTTCAGTGAAGTTTCCCCCGACTCATTCCTGGGGTAAAGGGAAAGGTGGACAGGTTGGGTCTGTACCCACTAGAGTTTAGAAGAATGAGGGATGATCTTATTGAAACAAATAAGATCCTGAGGAGACAAAGACAAAAATAGCTGGAAAAACTCAGCAGGTCTGACAGCATCTGCGGAGAGGAACACAGTTAACGTTTCGAGTCCGTATGACTCTTCAGCAGAACTAAGAAAAATAGAAATGAGGTGAAATATAAGCTGGTTGAGGGTGGGTGGGACAGGTAGAGCTGGATAGAGGGCCAGTGATAGGTGGAGGCAAAGAAGTGATTGCCAAAGATGTCACAGACTAAAGGACAAAGGGGTGTTGACGGTGGTGATATTATCTAAAGGATGTGCTAATGGTGACATTAAGGGTAGAAAGCAGGACGAGCAAGTGACAGATAGCCCTAGTGGGGGTGGGGCGGGGGGAAGGGATCCTGAGGAGTGGAGACTTGACGGAGTGGAGGCTGAAAGGATGTTTTCCCCATCATGGGAAAAATTAGAACTAGGGAGCGAGTTTAAAAATGAGGGGTCTCCTATTTAAGATGGAGATGAGGAGCATTTTTTTTCTCTCTCAGAGGGTCGTGAGTATGGCATTCTGTGCCCCGGAGAGCAGTGGAGACAGGGTCAATGAATATTTTTAAGGCTGAGGTAGATTCTTGACTGACAAGGGAGTCAAAGGGTATAGGAGGTAGGCAGGAAAATGGAGTTGAGACCACAATCAGCTCAGCCATTATCTTACCAAATGGTGGTTCAGTCTCGAAGGGTCAAATGGCCCTACTCCTGTTCCTAATTCGTATGTTTCTGTGTTCATACATATGAACACCCAGATCCCCCTGAATATCGGCATTTCTCTGTCTCTCACCATTTCAAAAATATTCGGTTTTTCTATTCTTTCTGCCAAAGTGGATAACTTCTCCACGTTATGTTCCATCTCCCATGTTCTTGACCACTGACTTAACCTGCCTGTATCCCTTTGCAGGCTCTTTGCATCCTCCTCATGGCTTACTTTTCCACCTCACACTTTATCAGCAGCAAACTTGGATACAGTACCCTTGGCTGAAGTCAGTCTCCCATCTAGGTCATCAATATACATTGTAAGCAGTTGAGGCTCAAGTACTGATCCTTGCAGTCCCCCACTAGTTGCAGCCGGCCACCTGAAAATGACCTCTGCATTTCTACTGTCTGTTAACGAATCCTCAATCCATGATAGTATCTTACCCCCAATCCCGTGAACCTTAATACTATAAAATGACCTCTTGTGAGAGTTGGTTGGCTCAGCTGGTTGGTTGGCTAGAATGTGGTGCAGAATAATGCTCATGGCATGGGTATAACCCCTGTACCGGCTGGGGTAGCTCAGGCAGGCCTGCCTCCTTACCTTGCCCCACGCTTGCAGAGTGATGCCCCACAAGCCATATACAACCAATTGTCTCCCACTCGAATGGAGAGATACCTATCTTATCTTTGCAGACCATGATTAGTTACCTGTCTTTTGTGGCAGCTTATCAAGTACTCTTTGAAAATCCAAATACAATAGATCTACTGAGTCTTCCTTATTTATCTTACGTGTTCGGTCCACAATAAAACTCTCATGGATTTGTCAAACTCGACTTCCTTTTCACCAATCTGGGTTGATCCTACTCAATCATATAATGACATTAATATTATCAATCATACTATGAAGGGGAAAGGTAGCAGGCAAACAAATCCAGAGCTCCCCCAACGACGAAAGAGGATAGAGTTTATGATGAAGGAGAATTAAGTGTGCCTCTCTACCTTTCTTTGCTCCATTAAGATACTCTTTAAAACCACTTGGAGCACTCTAAAAGCTCTGGTTATGAATTGGATACTGAGGCACTGGAGGAGGTGCAGAAGTGATTCACCACAGTGATATTAGAACTGAGAGGTTATACCCATCAGGAAAGATTGAACAGGCTGGGGCTCTTCTTCTCTAGAAAAGAGAGAACTGAGGTCTTCTGGTAGAAGCCTTCAAAATTCTGAAAGAGTTTGATAGACTGGAGAAGCTGCTTTTACTAGCAGGCTAGACCAGGACTAGTGACCATAACTATAAGATAGTCACTCATATATTTAATCAGGAATTTAGGAGAAACTTCTTTACTCAAGAGAGTGGCGAGAATGTGGAAATCGCAGGGAGTGGTTGAGATAAATGGTGTTGATGTATTTAAGGGGAAACTAGATAACCACATGAGGAGGAAAGGAATAGAAGGATATGTCGATAGGTGAGAAGTGGAGTGGGTTGAGGCTCTTATGGAACAGAAGCACCCCAGTATCAATGTGATCAGACAAATAGCCTCTTACTGTGCCGTAAATACTGTGTAATTGTTTCTACCTCTTTGAAGAAGCTTTCAGCCACCTGCGGTAATACTTCCTATGTGCCTCAGTGCCAAATATTAGTTGATAATGCTCCTGGAGATGTTTTACCACATTAAAGGCGCTATATAAACGTGGGATGCCGTTGTTGAGCCACGGTTGTTATTTATCCGGCCTTTTCTCTGACAACAAGTTGAGCTGAGGTCACCGTGTTGTGGTGTGTAAATTGCAGCGAGACCTTTGTACAGACGGGAATGGTTATTGAGACACCAGGACCCGTTCCCACAGCGGTGCTGACCAATTGTTGTTATGGCTAGGACGAGGTTTATAATTTGGGATTTTCCTTTTCCGGAAGCCCATATGGAATCACTTCAGTGGATTCAGGAGCTGAGGAATGCGGACGATAATGTTCCCGCATAGAAATGAGCTAGTGGAAAATCAAATTCCTTCTGTCTGCAGTCACTGCTTTAACTACTCAGCTGTTCTGCACTCCCCCTTCTGGAGAAAACCACACTCCAGCTACTCAAACAAGCAGCGAGGAATGAGACTGAACCCTTTCCTCTCTCACTTTGGGTGTCAGCCAAGACTCAGTGGGTCGCACTCTAACCTCTGAATCAGAAAGTTGTGGCCTTTAGCCCCGCTCCAGAGACTTGAGCACGTCTACACTGACACTGCCAGTACACTGCTGAGGGAGTGCTGCACTGTTGGATGTGCCACCTTTCAGATGAGATGCCAAACCGAGGCACTGCCTGTCCTCACAAGTAGATGAATAAGATCCCATGGCCTGTATTTTCAGAAAAGAGCAGGAGAGTTTTCCCCTGTGTCCTAATCAATATTTATCCCTCAATCAACATCACCAAAAATAGATTATCTGGCCATTCTCACATTACTGCTTTGTGGGATCTTGCACATCATTTCCACATTCCAACAGTGACTTACTTTGAAAATGCTTCATTGGTTTGAAAGCTTTGGATAGTCCTCAGGTTATGCAAGGTGCCATAGAAATTTCTATAGTCTTCCTTAACCCAAGGGTCAAAACGGCAGCCAATCAGTCACTGCTTGTGTTTCCATGGCATCACTTCACCCTCTGTCTCCATTACGCCATAATTCCAACCCTCTGCTGGCTGCCTAATGTAAGTGGGCCAGGGCACACTAATGGGTGACAGTCAATGCAAAGGTTTAACTTCATAGGGAGGAAGATCTGCACAGAGACTTGACGAGGGTAGTAGCAATGTAGGCAGGTCCCTCAAGAAACCTCCTCTCAACAGCCCCATGTAAACTCTCCCCTATCACAGACTCTACCCCCATTTAATCCCCTCTCACTTTCCCATGTAAACTCTCCCCTACCACAGACTCTACCCCCCATTTAATCCCCTCTCACTGCCCCATGTAAACTCTCCCCTATCACAGACTCTACCCCCCATTTAATCCCCTCTCACTGCCCCATGTAAACTCTCCCCTATCACAGACTCTACCCCCATTTAATCCCCTCTCACTTTCCCATGTAAACTCTCCCCTACCACAGACTCTACCCCCCCATTTAATCCCCTCTCACTGCCCCATGTAAACTCTCCCCTATCACAGACTCTACCCCCATTTAATCCCCTCTCACTGCCCCATGTAAATTCTCCCCTATCACAGACTCTACCCCCATTTAATCCCCTCTCACTGCCCCATGTAAACTCTCCCCTATCACAGACTCTATCCCCATTTAATCCCCTCTCACTGCCCCATGTAAACTCTCCCCTATCACAGACTCTACCCCCCCATTTAATCCCCTCTCACTGCCCCATGTAAACTCTCCCCTATCACAGACTGTACCCCCCATATAATCCCCTCTCAACAGTCCCATGTAAACTCTCCCCTATCACAGACTCTACCCCCATTTAATCCCCTCTCACTGCCCCATGTAAACTCTCCCCTATCACAGACTCTACCCCCCATTTAATCCCCTCTCACTGCTCCATGTAAACTCTCCCCTATCACAGACTCTACCCCCATTTAATCCCCTCTCACTGCCCCATGTAAACTCTCCCCTATCACAGACTCTCCCCCCCCCATTTAAACCCCTCTCACTGCCCCATGTAAGCTCTCCCCTATCACAGACTCTACCCCTCCATTTAATCCACTCTCACTGCCCCATGTAAACTCTCCCCTATCACAGACTCTACCCCCCATTTAATACCCTCTCACTGCCCCATGTAATCTCTCCCCTATCACAGACTCTACCCCCCATTTAATCCCCTCTCACTGCCCCATGTAAACTCTCCCCTATCACAGTCTCTCCCCCCCCAATTAATCCCCTCTCACTGCCCCATGTAAACTCTCCCCTATCACAGACTCTACCCCCCCCCCCATTTAATCCCCTCTCACTGCCCCATGTAAACTCTCCCCTATCACAGACTACCCCCCATTTAATCCCCTCTCACTGCCCCATGCAAACTCTCCCCTATCACAGACTCTACCCCCCATTTAATCCCCTCTCACTGCCCCATGTAAACTCTCCCCTATCACAAACTCTACCCCCATTTAATCCCCTCTCACTGCCCCATGTACACTCTCCCCTATCACAGTCTCTACCCCCATTTAATCCCCTCTCACTGCCCCATGTAAACTCTCCCCTATCACAGACTCTACCCCCATTTAATCCCCTCTCACTGCCCCATGTACACTCTCCCCTATCACAGACTCTACCCCCCCCATTTAATCCCCTCTCACTTCCCCATGTAAACTCTCCCCTTTCACAGACTCTATCCCCATTTAATCCCCTCTCACTGCCCCATGTAATCTCTCCCCTATCACAGACTCTACCCCCCCCATTTAATCCCCTCTCACTGCCCCATGTAATCTCTCCCCTATCACAGACTGTACCCCCCATTTAATCCCCTCTCACTGCCCCATGCAAACTCTCCCCTATCACAGACTCTACCCCCCCATTTAATCCCCTCATTGCCCCATGTACACTCTCCCCTATCACAGACTCTACCCTCCCATTTAATCCCCTCTCACTGCCCCATGTAAACTCTCCCCTATCACAGACTCTACCCTCCCATTTAATCCCCTCTCACTGCCCCATGCAAACTCTCCCCTATCACAGACTCTACCCCCCCATTTAATCCCCTCATTGCCCCATGTAAACTCTCCCCTATCACAGACTCTACCCTCCCATTCAATCCCCTCTCACTGCCCCATGTAAACTCTCCCCCTTTCACAGACTCTACCCCCCATTTAATCCCCTCTCACTGCCCCATGTAAACTCTCCCCTATCACAGACTCTACCCCCCCATTTAATCCCCTCTCACTGCCCCATGTAAACTCTCCCCTATCACAGACTCTACCCCCCATTTAATCCCCTCTCACTGCCCCATGTAAACTCTCCCCTATCACAGACTCTACCTGCCCATTTAATCCCCTTCGGCCCCATATAAACTCTCCCCTTTCACAGACTCTACCCCTCTTTTAACCCCTCTTACAGCCCATATACACTTTCCCCTAATCCTAGACTCCATCCACGCAGCGCACCTTTTGCAAACGCTCCCTGTTTACCATTCTTCGTACGGACAAATGTGAAGTGATTCATTTTGAGAGACAATATAAAATAAAGGGAAAAATTCTAAAGTAGGAGCAGGGGCAAAGGGACCTGGGTATGTGTGCATAATTCATTGAAGGTGACGGGACAGGGTGGGAGAGCAGTTAATAAAGCAAACGTTATCCTAGGCTTTATCAATGGGGGTATAGGGTACAAGAGCAAGGAGGTTATGCTGAACATGTGTGAGACACTAGTTTGGTCTGAGCTGGAGTGTTGCATCCAGTTGTGGGTGCTGCACTTTATGAAGGATGTGAAGCTGGTGGAGCGGGTGCAGAAACGATTCGCTAGAATGGTCCCGGGGATGAGGAACTTCAGTTATGCAGTTTGGAGCTGTTGGGACTGTTTTTCTTGGAGGAGAGAAGGCTGAGAGGAGGTTTGATAAGAGGTGTTCGAAAATCACGAGGGGTCTGGGCAGAGCAGCTTGGCAGAAACTGTTCCCTCTTGTGAACGGATTGAGAACGAGGGGGAGACACATTTAAAGTAACTGTTTAAAAAGGGTAACAGTGACATGAGGAGAAGCTTTCCCCCCTGCAGCGAGTGGTTAGGGTGTGGGGTGCACTGCCTGAGATTGTGGTGAAGGCCGGTTCAATTGAGGCGGTCAAAACGGAATTGAATTGTTATCCGAAAATGAGGAATGTGTGGGGATACGGGGAGACGGCAGGAGAATGCCACTTGGTGAATTGTTCTTTCAGAGAGACTCAATGGGCCGAATGGCCTTCTCCTGTGCTGTGATTCTGTGAAGCCTGCAAAAACTCTGTGATCACTGGTTATCCCACCCCCACCCGCACCCCCACCCCCAACCACACCCACACCCCCGTTCCCCATCCCCACCCCTGTCCCCACCCCCACCCACACCCCAATCCACACCCACACCCCTACCCGCACCCCCACACCCAACCACACCCTCACCCCAAACCACACCCACCCCCAACCACACCCACACCCCCGTTCCCCATCCCCACCCCTGTCCCCACCCCCACCCACACCCCAATCCACACCCACACCCCTACCCGCACCCCCACACCCAACCACACCCTCACCCCAAACCACACCCACCCCCAACCACACCCACACCCCCGTTCCCCACCCCCACCCCTGTCCCCACCCCCACCCGCACCCCAATCCACACCCACACCCCTACCCGCACCCCCACCCCCACCCCTGTCCCCACCCCCACCCACACCCCAAACCACACCCACCCCCAACCACACCCACACCCCCGTTCCCCACCCCCACCCCCACCCCTGTCCCCACCCCCACCCACACCCCAATCCACACCCACACCCCTACCCACACCCCCACACCCAACCACACCCTCACCCCAAACCACACCCCCACCCCCATCCCAACCACACCCTCACCCCAAACCACACCCCCACCCCCACCCCCACCCCCACCCCAACTACACCTGCACCCCAAACCACACCCCCACCCCCACCCCCAACCACACCCACACCCCCGTTCCCCACCCTCACCCCCACCCCTGTCCCCACCCCCACCCACACCCCAAACCACACCCCCACACCCACCCGCACCCCCACACCCAACCACACCCTCACCCCAAACCATACCCACCCTCACCCACACCCCAAACCACACCCACCCTCACCCGCACCCCAAACCACACCCCCACCCCCACCCCCAACCACACCCACACCCCCGTTCCCCACCCCCACCCCCACCCCTGTCCCCACCCCCACCCACACCCCAAACCACACCCCCACCCCCACCCGCACCCCACACCCAACCACACCCTCACCCCAAACCACACCCACCCTCACCCCCACCCTCACTCGCACCCCAAACCACACCCACACCCCCACCCCCACCCTCACCCCCACTCCCACCCACACCCCAAACTACACCCACACCCCCACCCTCACCCTCACCCCCACTCCCACCCACACCCCAAACCACACCCACACTCCCACCCCCACTCCCACCCACACCCCAAACCACACCCCATCCCCAAACCCACCCCCAACCACACCCCCATCCCCACCCTCAACCCCGTCCCTACACCCACCCCAACCGCCACCCCCTGCTGGTTAACTCGAATCGATTGACGGTTCTCATTGGCGACAGGTGCAGAGTGAGCAGATAGAGGAGGTGCGGCTGAGACCAGTGGTGCCAAACGCCAGGCGCCGCTTGCCAGTAACCGAGGGCTTTGTGGAGGTGAAGTACAAAGGCCATTGGGACCAGATCTGTGATAACGGCTGGAACCACAGGAACAGCCGAGTCATCTGTGGAATGCTGGGATTCCCCGCCGAGCGCAAGACCAACAAGAGATTCTACAAGTAAGTCAAGCAGGAAGGAGGCTGGGCCCAGGGTGGGCGAGAGGCTGGGCCCAGGGTGGGCGGGAGGCTGGGATCAGTGTGGGCGAGAGGCTGGGCCCAGGGTGGGCGAGAGGCTGGGCCCAGGGTGGGCGAGAGGCTGGGATCAGGGTGGGCGAGAGGCTGGGATCAGGGTGGGCGAGAGGCTGGGATCAGGGTGGGCGAGAGGCTGGGATCAGGGTGGGCGAGAGGCTGGGATCAGGGTGGGCGAGAGGCTGGGATCAGGGTGGGCGAGAGGCTGGGCCCAGGGTGGGCGAGAGACTGGGATCAGGGTGGACGAGAGGCTGGGCCCAGGGTGGGCGAGAGGCTGGGCCCGGGGTAGGCGAGAGGCTGGGATCAGGGTGGACGAGAGGCTGGGATCAGGGTGGGCGAGAGGCTGGGCCCAGGGTGGGCGAGAGGCTGGGCCCGGGGTAGGCGAGAGGCTGGGATCAGGGTGGACGAGAGGCTGGGATCAGGGTGGGCGAGAGGCTGGGCCCAGGGTGGGCGAGAGGCTGGGATCAGGGTGGGCGAGAGGCTGGGATCAGGGTAGGCGAGAGGCTGGGCCCAGGGTGGGCGAGAGGCTGGGATCAGGGTGGGCGAGAGGCTGGGATCAGGGTGGGCGAGAGGCTGGGATCAGGGTGGGCGAGAGGCTGGGCCCAGGGTGGGCGAGAGGCTGGGCCCAGGGTGGGCGAGAGGCTGGGATCAGGGTGGGCGAGAGGCTGGGCCCAGGGTGGGCGAGAGGCTGGAATCAGGGTGGGCGTGAGGCTGGGATCAGGGTGGGCGAGAGGCTGGGCCCAGGGTGGGCGAGAGGCTGGGATCAGGGTGGGCGAGAGGCTGGGATCAGGGTGGGCGAGAGGCTGGGCCCAGGGTCGGCGAGAGGCTGGGATCAGGGTGGGCGAGAGACTGGGATCAGGGTGGGCGAGAGGCTGGGATCAGGGTGGGCGAGAGGCTGGGCCCGGGGTAGGTGAGAGGCTGGGCCCAGGGTAGGCGAGAGGCTGGGATCAGGGTGGGCGAGAGGCTGGGATCAGGGTGGGCGAGAGGCTGGGATCAGGGTGGGCGAGAGGCTGGGCCCAGGGTCGGCGAGAGGCTGGGATCAGGGTGGGCGAGAGACTGGGATCAGGGTGGGCGAGAGGCTGGGATCAGGGTGGGCGAGAGGCTGGGCCCGGGGTAGGTGAGAGGCTGGGCCCAGGGTAGGCGAGAGGCTGGGCCCAGGGTGGGCGAGAGGCTGGGATCAGGGTAGGTGAGAGGCTGGGCCCAGGGTGGGCGAGAGGCTGGGATCAGGGTGGGCGAGAGGCTGGGATCAGGGTGGGCGAGAGGCTGGGCTCGGGATGGATGCTAAGGTGGGCCGGTAGGGTACGTGAGAGGGTGGGCCGAGGTGGATGGCTAGGATGGGCGAGCTGGGGGATGGGCGAGCTGGGGGATGGGTGAGCTGGGGATGGGCGAGCTGGGGGATGGGCGAGCTGGGGGATGGGTGAGCTGGGGGATGGGTGAGCTGGGGATGGTTGGGTGGGGATGGGCGAGCTGGGGGATGGGCAAGCTGGGGGATGGACGAGGTGGGGATGGGTGAGCTGGGGGATGGGTGAGCTGGAGATGGGTGAGCTGGGGATGGGCGAGCTGGGGATGGGTGAGCTGGGGATGGGCGAGCTGGGGATGGGCGAGCTGGGGGATGGGTGAGCTGGAGATGGGTGAGCTGGGGATGGGCGAGCTGGGGGATGGGTGAGCTGGGGATGGGCGAGCTGGGGATGGGCGAGCTGGGGGATGGGTGAGCTGGGGGATGGGTGAGCTGGGGATGGTTGGGTGGGGATGGGCGAGCTGGGGGATGGGCAAGCTGGGGGATGGACGAGGTGGGGATGGGTGAGCTGGGGGATGGGTGAGCTGGAGATGGGTGAGCTGGGGATGGGCGAGCTGGGGATGGGCGAGCTGGGGATGGGTGAGCTGGGGGATGGGTGAGCTCGGGGATGGGTGAGCTGGGGATGGGTGAGCTGGGGATGGGCGAGCTGGGGATGGGCGAGCTGGGGATGGGTGAGCGGGGGGATGGGTGAGCTGGGGATGGGTGAGCTGGGGATGGTTGGGTGGGGATGGGCGAGCTCGGGGATGGGCGAGCTGGGGGATGGTTGGGTGGGGATGGGCGAGCTGGAGGATGGGCGGGTTGGGTGGGGATGGGCGAGCTCGGGGATGGGCGAGCTGGGGATGGGCAGCTGGGGGATGGGCGGGTTGGGTGGGGATGGGCGAGCTCGGGGATGGGCGAGCTGGGGATGGGCAGCTGGGGGATGGGCGGGTTGGGTGGGGATGGGCGAGCTGGGGGATGGGTGAGCTGGGGATGGGTGAGCTGGGGGATGGGTGAGCTGGGGGATGGGTGAGCTGGGGGATGGTTGGGTGGGGATGGGTGAGCTGGGGGACGGGTGAGCTGGGGATGGGTGAGCTGGGGATGGGTGAGCTGGGGATGGTTGGGTGGGGATGGGCGAGCTCGGGGATGGGCGAGCTGGGGATGGGTGAGCTGGGGGACGGGTGAGCTGGGGATGGGTGAGCTGGAGATGGGTGAGCTGGGGATGGGCGAGCTGGGGGATGGGTGAGCTGGGGGATGGGTGAGCTGGGGGACGGGTGAGCTGGAGATGGGTGAGCTGGGGATGGGTGAGCTGGAGATGGGTGAGCTGGGGATGGGCGAGCTGGGGGATGGGTGAGCAGGAGTTGTTGAGTGATGATTGATGCGTGGGGGATGGGTGAGGGGTCGGTAGATGAATCGAGGGTTGGCTGCACAGGGGGATGTGTGAGTGGGAGATAGTGATGTCAGGATTGTTATGGGTCAGTCTGTACTACCCTCAGCATCAGTAGGCCATTTAAGACTAAGATGAGGAGGATTTCTTCAGGCAGAGAGTGGTGAATCTTTGGAGTTCTCTATCCAGGAGAGCTGTGTAGGCTCAGTCATTGAGTATGTTCAAGACAGAGATCAATAGATTTCTACCTATTAAAGATATCAAGGGATATGGGGATAGTGCAGGGAAATGGTGTTGAAGTAGACGATCAGCCATGATCCTATGGAATGGCAGAGTGTGCTCGAAGGGCTGAATGGCTTACTCCTATTTCCTATGTTGCTATGATAGTTTACGATATCTGTGCCGTGCTTGGTGGGGCTTTTGAGGGGAGGGGGTCAAATAAATTCTGTCGCTCTGACTCTCTGGCCTCTTGTATTTATCTCCCTCCCTTCATCACCACCTGCCCAGCCCCTTGTGGCTACCATGTTCAGGCCCCAGCCTCCCTAAACCCTACCTCACCTTGACCTGCCTTATAACTCCCCCACCTGTCTCAAAGGTTTGGTCAGCCCCTCCTTCCTGCTAGCAGGTCTAGAACAAAGTGGCGAAACTGGAAATGAGAGCCAGGCTGTTCAGGAAGTAATTCTTCACACAACGGTTCATGGGAAACTGGAGCTCTCAAGCTCATGGGGTTGAATGGCTTCCTCCTGTTCCCTTGGAACAGGCTTGAGGGACTGAATGGCCTCCTCTTGTTCCTGTGGAGCAGCTGTGAGGAGCTGAACAGCCTCCTGCTGTGGGCTTGAGGGGCTGAATGGTATCTTCCATGCACCAACATCTCTGCTCATCCTCCTGCCTATGGGAAGTGCCACCAGATGTATTCCTGTGCTAGAAGTGTAAGAGACTTTCCAAAGAATGGGAAGGTGATTGATGAAGGACGGATTTAAACTGATCACAAAGAGAGTGTGAAGGGAGCAGTTTCTTTTACAGAAGGTTGACCAGGGATTGATTTGTCACACAGAGCGGTGAATCTGTTTAAAGTGTGTGTGCACTGTGAGCTGCTGATGAACAAGTTTAAAGTGTGTCTGCACTGTGAGCTGCTGATGAATCTGTTTAAAGTGTGTGTCTGCGCTGTGAGCTGCTGATGAATCTGTTTAAAGTGTGTCTGCACTGTGAGCTGCTGATGAATCTGTTTAAAGTGTGTGTGCACTGTGAGCTGCTGATGAATCTGTTTAAAGTGTGTCTGCGCTGTGAGCTGCTGATGAATCTGTTTAAAGTGTGTGTCTGCACTGTGAGCTGCTGATGAATCTGTTTAAAGTGTGTGTCTGCGCTGTGAGCTGCTGATGAATCTGTTTAAAGTGTGTCTGCACTGTGAGCTGCTGATGAATCTGTTTAAAGTGTGTGTGCACTGTGAGCTGCTGATGAATCTGTTTAAAGTGTGTCTGCGCTGTGAGCTGCTGATGAATCTGTTTAAAGTGTGTGTCTGCACTGTGAGCTGCTGATGAATCTGTTTAAAGTGTGTCTGCACTGTGAGCTGCTGATGAACCTGTTTAAAGTGTGTCTGCACTGTGAGCTGCTGATGAATCTGTTTAAAGTGTGTCTGCGCTGTGAGCTGCTGATGAATCTGTTTAAAGTGTGTGTCTGCACTGTGAGCTGCTGATGAATCTGTTTAAAGTGTGTGTGCACTGTGAGCTGCTGATGAACCTGTTTAAAGTGTGTCTGCACTGTGAGCTGCTGATGAACCTGTTTAAAGTGTGTGTGCACTGTGAGCTGCTGATGAATCTGTTTAAAGTGTGTGTGCACTCTGAGCTGCTGATGAATCTGTTTAAAGTGTGTCTGTACTGTGAGCTGCTGATGAATCTGTTTAAAGTGTGTGTGTGCACTGTGAGCTGCTGATGAATCTGTTTAAAGTGTGTGTGCACTGTGAGCTGCTGATGAACCTGTTTAAAGTGTGTGTGCACTGTGAGCTGCTGATGAATCTGTTTAAAGTGTGTGTGCTGTGAGCTGCTGATGAATCTGTTTAAAGTGTGTGTGCACTGTGAGCTGCTGATGAATCTGTTTAAAGTGTGTGTGCACTGTGAGCTGCTGATGAATCTGTTTAAAGTGTGTGTGCTGTGAGCTGCTGATGAATCTGTTTAAAGTGTGTCTGCGCTGTGAGCTGCTGATGAATCTGTTTAAAGTGTGTCTGCACTGTGAGCTGCTGATGAACCTGTTTAAAGTGTGTGTGCACTGTGAGCTGCTGATGAATCTGTTTAAAGTGTGTGTGCACTGTGAGCTGCTGATGAATCTGTTTAAAGTGTGTCTGCACTGTGAGCTGCTGATGAACCTGTTTAAAGTGTGTCTGCACTGTGAGCTGCTGATGAATCTGTTTAAAGTGTGTGTGCACTGTGAGCTGCTGATGAACCTGTTTAAAGTGTGTGTGCACTGTGAGCTGCTGATGAACCTGTTTAAAGTGTGTCTGCACTGTGAGCTGCTGATGAATCTGTTTAAAGTGTGTCTGCACTGTGAGCTGCTGATGAATCTGTTTAAAGTGTGTGTGCACTGTGAGCTGCTGATGAATCTGTTTAAAGTGTGTGTGCACTGTGAGCTGCTGATGAATCTGTTTAAAGTGTGTGTGCGCTGTGAGCTGCTGATGAATCTGTTTAAAGTGTGTGTGCACTGTGAGCTGCTGATGAATCCGTTTAAAGTGTGTCGGCACTGTGAGCTGCTGATGAATCTGTTTAAAGTGTGTGTGCGCTGTGAGCTGCTGATGAATCTGTTTAAAGTGTGTCTGCACTGTGAGCTGCTGATGAATCTGTTTAAAGTGTGTGTGCACTGTGAGCTGCTGATGAATCTGTTTAAAGTGTGTGTGCACTGTGAGCTGCTGATGAATCTGTTTAAAGTGTGTCTGCACTGTGAGCTGCTGATGAATCTGTTTAAAGTGTGTGTGCTGTGAGCTGCTGATGAATCTGTTTAAAGTGTGTCTGCACTGTGAGCTGCTGATGAATCTGTTTAAAGTGTGTGTGTACTGTGAGCTGCTGATGAATCCGTTTAAAGTGTGTATGCACTGTGAGCTGCTGATGAATCTGTTTAAAGTGTGTGTGCGCTGTGAGCTGCTGATGAATCTGTTTAAAGTGTGTGTGCACTGTGAGCTGCTGATGAATCTGTTTAAAGTGTGTGTGCACTGTGAGCTGCTGATGAATCTGTTTAAAGTGTGTGTGCTGTGAGCTGCTGATGAATCTGTTTAAAGTGTGTGTGCACTGTGAGCTGCTGATGAATCTGTTTAAAGTGTGTGTGCACTGTGAGCTGCTGATGAATCTGTTTAAAGTGTGTCTGCACTGTGAGCTGCTGATGAATCTGTTTAAAGTGTGTCTGCACTGTGAGCTGCTGATGAACCTGTTTAAAGTGTGTGTGCACTGTGAGCTGCTGATGAATCTGTTTAAAGTGTGTGTGCACTGTGAGCTGCTGATGAATCTGTTTAAAGTGTGTCTGCACTGTGAGCTGCTGATGAATCTGTTTAAAGTGTGTCTGCACTGTGAGCTGCTGATGAATCTGTTTAAAGTGTGTGTGCACTGTGAGCTGCTGATGAATCTGTTTAAAGTGTGTGTGCACTGTGAGCTGCTGATGAACCTGTTTAAAGTGTGTGTGCACTGTGAGCTGCTGATGAACCTGTTTAAAGTGTGTCTGCACTGTGAGCTGCCGATGAACCTGTTTAAAGTGTGTCTGCACTGTGAGCTGCTGATGAACCTGTTTAAAGTGTGTCTGCGCTGTGAGCTGCTGATGAATCTGTTTAAAGTGTGTGTGCACTGTGAGCTGCTGATGAATCTGTTTAAAGTGTGTGTGCACTGTGAGCTGCTGATGAATCTGTTTAAAGTGTGTGTGCACTGTGAGCTGCTGATGAATCTGTTTAAAGTGTGTCTGCACTGTGAGCTGCTGATGAATCTGTTTAAAGTGTGTCTGCACTGTGAGCTGCTGATGAACCTGTTTAAAGTGTGTGTGCACTGTGAGCTGCTGATGAATCTGTTTAAAGTGTGTGTGCACTGTGAGCTGCCGATGAACCTGTTTAAAGTGTGTCTGCACTGTGAGCTGCTGATGAACCTGTTTAAAGTGTGTCTGCGCTGTGAGCTGCTGATGAATCTGTTTAAAGTGTGTGTGCACTGTGAGCTGCTGATGAATCTGTTTAAAGTGTGTCTGCACTGTGAGCTGCTGATGAACCTGTTTAAAGTGTGTCTGCACTGTGAGCTGCTGATGAACCTGTTTAAAGTGTGTGTGCACTGTGAGCTGCTGATGAACCTGTTTAAAGTGTGTCTGTGCTGTGAGCTGCTGATGAACCTGTTTAAAGTGTGTCTGTGCTGTGAGCTGCTGATGAACCTGTTTAAAGTGTGTCTGCACTGTGAGCTGCTGATGAACCTGTTTAAAGTGTGTCTGCACTGTGAGCTGCTGATGAACCTGTTTAAAGTGTGTGTGCACTGCGAGCTGCTGATGAATCTGTTTAAAGTGTGTCTGCACTGTGAGCTGCTGATGAACCTGTTTAAAGTGTGTGTGTGCACTGGGAGCTGCTGATGAATCTGTTTAAAGTGTGTGTGCATTGTGAGCTGCTGATGAACCTGTTTAAAGTGTGTGTGCATTGTGAGCTGCTGAGGAATCTGTTTAAAGTGTGTCTGCACTGTGAGCTGCTGATGAACCTGTTTAAAGTGTGTGTGTGCACTGTGAGCTGCTGATGAACCTGTTTAAAGTGTGTCTGCACTGTGAGCTGCTGATGAATCTGTTTAAAGTGTGTGTGTACTGTGAGCTGCTGATGAATCTGTTTAAAGTGTGTGTGCACTGTGAGCTGCTGATGAATCTGTTTAAAGTGTGTGTGCGCTGTGAGCTGCTGATGAATCTGTTTAAAGTGTGTGTGCTGTGAGCTGCTGATGAATCTGTTTAAAGTGTGTGTGTGCACTGTGAGCTGCTGATGAATCTGTTTAAAGTGTGTGTGCACTGTGAGCTGCTGATGAACCTGTTTAAAGTGTGTATGCACTGTGAGCTGCTGATGAACCTGTTTAAAGTGTGTGTGCACTGTGAGCTGCTGATGAACCTGTTTAAAGTGTGTGTGCACTGTGAGCTGCTGATGAACCTGTTTAAAGTGTGTGTGCTGTGAGCTGCTGATGAATCTGTTTAAAGTGTGTCTGCACTGTGAGCTCCTGATGAATCTGTTTAAAGTGTGTCTGCACTGTGAGCTGCTGATGAATCTGTTTAAAGTGTGTCTGCACTGTGAGCTGCTGATGAACCTGTTTAAAGTGTGTGTGCACTGTGAGCTGCTGATGAATCTGTTTAAAGTGTGTGTGCTGTGAGCTGCTGATGAATCTGTTTAAAGTGTGTGTGTACTGTGAGCTGCTGATGAATCTGTTTAAAGTGTGTCTGCACTGTGAGCTGCTGATGAACCTGTTTAAAGTGTGTGTGCACTGTGAGCTGCTGATGAATCTGTTTAAAGTGTGTCTGCACTGTGAGCTGCTGATGAATCTGTTTAAAGTGTGTGTGCTGTGAGCTGCTGATGAATCTGTTTAAAGTGTGTGTGCACTGTGAGCTGCTGATGAACCTGTTTAAAGTGTGTGTGCACTGTGAGCTGCTGATGAATCTGTTTAAAGTGTGTCTGCACTGTGAGCTGCTGATGAATCTGTTTAAAGTGTGTCTGCACTGTGAGCTGCTGATGAATCTGTTTAAAGTGTGTGTGCACTGTGAGCTGCTGATGAATCTGTTTAAAGTGTGTGCACTGTGAGCTGCTGATGAATCTGTTTAAAGTGTGTGTGCACTGTGAGCTGCTGATGAACCTGTTTAAAGTGTGTCTGCACTGTGAGCTGCTGATGAACCTGTTTAAAGTGTGTGTGCACTGTGAGCTGCTGATGAATCTGTTTAAAGTGTGTGTGCACTGTGAGCTGCTGATGAACCTGTTTAAAGTGTGTCTGCACTGTGAGCTGCTGATGAATCTGTTTAAAGTGTGTGTGCACTGTGAGCTGCTGATGAATCTGTTTAAAGTGTGTCTGCACTGTGAGCTGCTGATGAATCTGTTTAAAGTGTGTCTGCACTGTGAGCTGCTGATGAATCTGTTTAAAGTGTGTGTGCACTGTGAGCTGCTGATGAATCTGTTTAAAGTGTGTGTGTGCACTGTGAGCTGCTGATGAATCTGTTTAAAGTGTGTGTGCACTGTGAGCTGCTGATGAACCTGTTTAAAGTGTGTGTGCACTGTGAGCTGCTGATGAACCTGTTTAAAGTGTGTCTGCACTGTGAGCTGCTGATGAATCTGTTTAAAGTGTGTCTGCACTGTGAGCTGCTGATGAACCTGTTTAAAGTGTGTGTGCACTGTGAGCTGCTGATGAATCTGTTTAAAGTGTGTGTGCACTGTGAGCTGCTGATGAATCTGTTTAAAGTGTGTGTGCACTGTGAGCTGCTGATGAATCTGTTTAAAGTGTGTCTGCACTGTGAGCTGCTGATGAATCTGTTTAAAGTGAGTGTGTGCACTGTGAGCTGCTGATGAACCTGTTTAAAGTGTGTGTGTGCACTGTGAGCTGCTGATGAATCTGTTTAAAGTGTGTGCACTGTGAGCTGCTGATGAATCTGTTTAAAGTGTGTGCACTGTGAGCTGCTGATGAACCTGTTTAAAGTGTGTGTGTGCACTGTGAGCTGCTGATGAATCTGTTTAAAGTGTGTGTGTGCACTGTGAGCTGCTGATGAATCTGTTTAAAGTGTGTGTGCACTGTGAGCTGCTGATGAACCTGTTTAAAGTGTGTGTGTACTGTGAGCTGCTGATGAATCTGTTTAAAGTGTGTCTGCACTGTGAGCTGCTGATGAATCTGTTTAAAGTGTGTGTGCTGTGAGCTGCTGATGAATCTGTTTAAAGTGTGTGTGCACTGTGAGCTGCTGATGAATCTGTTTAAAGTGTTTGTGCACTGTGAGCTGCTGATGAATCTGTTTAAAGTGTGTCTGCACTGTGAGCTGCTGATGAACCTGTTTAAAGTGTGTCTGCGCTGTGAGCTGCTGATGAATCTGTTGAAAGTGTGTCTGCACTGTGAGCTGCTGATGAACCTGTTTAAAGTGTGTCTGCGCTGTGAGCTGCTGATGAATCTGTTTAAAGTGTGTGTGCACTGTGAGCTGCTGATGAATCTGTTTAAAGTGTGTCTGCACTGTGAGCTGCTGATGAACCTGTTTAAAGTGTGTCTGCGCTGTGAGCTGCTGATGAATCTGTTTAAAGTGTGTCTGCACTGTGAGCTGCTGATGAATCTGTTTAAAGTGTGTCTGCGCTGTGAGCTGCTGATGAATCTGTTTAAAGTGTGTGTGCACTGTGAGCTGCTGATGAACCTGTTTAAAGTGTGTCTGCACTGTGAGCTGCTGATGAACCTGTTTAAAGTGTGTCTGCACTGTGAGCTGCTGATGAACCTGTTTAAAGTGTGTCTGCACTGTGAGCTGCTGATGAACCTGTTTAAAGTGTGTGTGCACTGTGAGCTGCTGATGAACCTGTTTAAAGTGTGTCTGTGCTGTGAGCTGCTGATGAAACTGTTTAAAGTGTGTCTGTGCTGTGAGCTGCTGATGAACCTGTTTAAAGTGTGTCTGCACTGTGAGCTGCTGATGAACCTGTTTAAAGTGTGTCTGCACTCTGAGCTGCTGATGAACCTGTTTAAAGTGTGTCTGCACTGTGAGCTGCTGATGAATCTGTTTAAAGTGTGTGTGCTGTGAGCTGCTGATGAATCTGTTTAAAGTGTGTGTGCACTGTGAGCTGCTGATGAACCTGTTTAAACTGTGTGTGCACTGTGAGCTGCTGATGAATCTGTTTCAAGTGTGTCTGCACTGTGAGCTGCTGATGAACCTGTTTAAAGTGTGTCTGCACTGTGAGCTGCTGATGAATCTGTTTAAAGTGTGTGCACTGTGAGCTGCTGATGAATCTGTTTAAAGTGTGTGTGCACTGTGAGCTGCTGATGAACCTGTTTAAAGTGTGTCTGCACTGTGAGCTGCTGATGAACCTGTTTAATGTGTGTGTGCACTGTGAGCTGCTGATGAATCTGTTTAAAGTGTGTGTGCACTGTGAGCTGCTGATGAACTGTTTAAAGTGTGTGTGCACTGTGAGCTGCTGATGAATCTGTTTAAAGTGTGTCTGCACTGTGAGCTGCTGATGAATCTGTTTAAAGTGTGTGTGCACTGTGAGCTGCTGATGAATCTGTTTAAAGTGTGTCTGCACTGTGAGCTGCTGATGAATCTGTTTAAAGTGTGTCTGCACTGTGAGCTGCTGATGAATCTGTTTAAAGTGTGTGTGTGCTGTGAGCTGCTGATGAATCTGTTTAAAGTGTGTGTGTGCACTGTGAGCTGCTGATGAATCTGTTTAAAGTGTGTGTGCACTGTGAGCTGCTGATGAACCTGTTTAAAGTGTGTGTGCACTGTGAGCTGCTGATGAATCTGTTTAAAGTGTGTGTGCACTGTGAGCTGCTGATGAATCTGTTTAAAGTGTGTGTGCACTGTGAGCTGCTGATGAATCTGTTTAAAGTGTGTGTGCACTGTGAGCTGCTGATGAATCTGTTTAAAGTGTGTGTGCACTGTGAGCTGCTGATGAACCTGTTTAAAGTGTGTGTGCACTGTGAGCTGCTGATGAATCTGTTTAAAGTGTGTCTGCACTGTGAGCTGCTGATGAACCTGTTTAAAGTGTGTGTGCACTGTGAGCTGCTGATGAATCTGTTTAAAGTGTGTGTGCATTGTGAGCTGCTGATGAATCTGTTTAAAGTGTGTGTGCATTGTGAGCTGCTGAGGAATCTGTTTAAAGTGTGTCTGCACTGTGAGCTGCTGATGAACCTGTTTAAAGTGTGTGTGCACTGTGAGCTGCTGATGAATCTGTTTCAAGTGTGTCTGCACTGTGAGCTGCTGATGAACCTGTTTAAAGTGTGTCTGCACTGTGAGCTGCTGATGAATCTGTTTAAAGTGTGTGCACTGTGAGCTGCTGATGAATCTGTTTAAAGTGTGTGTGCACTGTGAGCTGCTGATGAACCTGTTTAAAGTGTGTCTGCACTGTGAGCTGCTGATGAACCTGTTTAATGTGTGTGTGCACTGTGAGCTGCTGATGAATCTGTTTAAAGTGTGTGTGCACTGTGAGCTGCTGATGAACTGTTTAAAGTGTGTCTGCACTGTGAGCTGCTGATGAATCTGTTTAAAGTGTGTCTGCACTGTGAGCTGCTGATGAATCTGTTTAAAGTGTGTGTGCACTGTGAGCTGCTGATGAATCTGTTTAAAGTGTGTCTGCACTGTGAGCTGCTGATGAATCTGTTTAAAGTGTGTGTGCACTGTGAGCTGCTGATGAATCTGTTTAAAGTGTGTGTGTGCTGTGAGATGCTGATGAATCTGTTTAAAGTGTGTGTGTGCACTGTGAGCTGCTGATGAATCTGTTTAAAGTGTGTGTGCACTGTGAGCTGCTGATGAACCTGTTTAAAGTGTGTGTGCACTGTGAGCTGCTGATGAATCTGTTTAAAGTGTGTGTGCACTGTGAGCTGCTGATGAATCTGTTTAAAGTGTGTGTGCACTGTGAGCTGCTGATGAATCTGTTTAAAGTGTGTGTGCACTGTGAGCTGCTGATGAATCTGTTTAAAGTGTGTCTGCACTGTGAGCTGCTGATGAACCTGTTTAAAGTGTGTGTGCACTGTGAGCTGCTGATGAATCTGTTTAAAGTGTGTCTGCACTGTGAGCTGCTGATGAACCTGTTTAAAGTGTGTGTGCACTGTGAGCTGCTGATGAATCTGTTTAAAGTGTGTGTGCATTGTGAGCTGCTGATGAATCTGTTTAAAGTGTGTGTGCATTGTGAGCTGCTGAGGAATCTGTTTAAAGTGTGTCTGCACTGTGAGCTGCTGATGAACCTGTTTAAAGTGTGTGTGTGCACAGTGAGATGCTGATGAACCTGTTTAAAGTGTGTCTGCACTGTGAGCTGCTGATGAATCTGTTTAAAGTGTGTGTGTACTGTGAGCTGCTGATGAATCTGTTTAAAGTGTGTGTGCACTGTGAGCTGCTGATGAATCTGTTTAAAGTGTGTGTGCGCTGTGAGCTGCTGATGAATCTGTTTAAAGTGTGTGTGCACTGTGAGCTGCTGATGAATCTGTTTAAAGTGTGTGTGTGCATTGTGAGCTGCTGATGAATCTGTTTAAAGTGTGTGTGCACTGTGAGCTGCTGATGAACCTGTTTAAAGTGTGTATGCACTGTGAGCTGCTGATGAACCTGTTTAAAGTGTGTGTGCACTGTGAGCTGCTGATGAACCTGTTTAAAGTGTGTGTGCACTGTGAGCTGCTGATGAACCTGTTTAAAGTGTGTGTGCTGTGAGCTGCTGATGAATCTGTTTAAAGTGTGTCTGCACTGTGAGCTGCTGATGAATCTGTTTAAAGTGTGTCTGCACTGTGAGCTGCTGATGAATCTGTTTAAAGTGTGTGTGCACTGTGAGCTGCTGATGAACCTGTTTAAAGTGTTTGTGCACTGTGAGCTGCTGATGAATCTGTTTAAAGTGTGTCTGCACTGTGAGCTGCTGATGAACCTGTTTAAAGTGTGTCTGCGCTGTGAGCTGCTGATGAATCTGTTGAAAGTGTGTCTGCACTGTGAGCTGCTGATGAACCTGTTTAAAGTGTGTCTGCGCTGTGAGCTGCTGATGAATCTGTTTAAAGTGTGTGTGCACTGTGAGCTGCTGATGAATCTGTTTAAAGTGTGTCTGCACTGTGAGCTGCTGATGAACCTGTTTAAAGTGTGTCTGCGCTGTGAGCTGCTGATGAATCTGTTTAAAGTGTGTCTGCACTGTGAGCTGCTGATGAATCTGTTTAAAGTGTGTCTGCGCTGTGAGCTGCTGATGAATCTGTTTAAAGTGTGTGTGCACTGTGAGCTGCTGATGAACCTGTTTAAAGTGTGTCTGCACTGTGAGCTGCTGATGAACCTGTTTAAAGTGTGTCTGCACTGTGAGCTGCTGATGAACCTGTTTAAAGTGTGTCTGCACTGTGAGCTGCTGATGAACCTGTTTAAAGTGTGTGTGCACTGTGAGCTGCTGATGAACCTGTTTAAAGTGTGTCTGTGCTGTGAGCTGCTGATGAAACTGTTTAAAGTGTGTCTGTGCTGTGAGCTGCTGATGAACCTGTTTAAAGTGTGTCTGCACTGTGAGCTGCTGATGAACCTGTTTAAAGTGTGTCTGCACTCTGAGCTGCTGATGAACCTGTTTAAAGTGTGTCTGCACTGTGAGCTGCTGATGAATCTGTTTAAAGTGTGTGTGCTGTGAGCTGCTGATGAATCTGTTTAAAGTGTGTGTGCACTGTGAGCTGCTGATGAACCTGTTTAAACTGTGTGTGCACTGTGAGCTGCTGATGAATCTGTTTCAAGTGTGTCTGCACTGTGAGCTGCTGATGAACCTGTTTAAAGTGTGTGTGCACTGTGAGCTGCTGATGAATCTGTTTAAAGTGTGTCTGCACTGTGAGCTGCTGATGAATCTGTTTAAAGTGTGTGTGTGCTGTGAGCTGCTGATGAATCTGTTTAAAGTGTGTGTGTGCACTGTGAGCTGCTGATGAATCTGTTTAAAGTGTGTGTGCACTGTGAGCTGCTGATGAACCTGTTTAAAGTGTGTGTGCACTGTGAGCTGCTGATGAATCTGTTTAAAGTGTGTGTGCACTGTGAGCTGCTGATGAATCTGTTTAAAGTGTGTGTGCACTGTGAGCTGCTGATGAATCTGTTTAAAGTGTGTGTGCACTGTGAGCTGCTGATGAATCTGTTTAAAGTGTGTGTGCACTGTGAGCTGCTGATGAACCTGTTTAAAGTGTGTGTGCACTGTGAGCTGCTGATGAATCTGTTTAAAGTGTGTCTGCACTGTGAGCTGCTGATGAACCTGTTTAAAGTGTGTGTGCACTGTGAGCTGCTGATGAATCTGTTTAAAGTGTGTGTGCATTGTGAGCTGCTGATGAATCTGTTTAAAGTGTGTGTGCATTGTGAGCTGCTGAGGAATCTGTTTAAAGTGTGTCTGCACTGTGAGCTGCTGATGAACCTGTTTAAAGTGTGTGTGCACTGTGAGCTGCTGATGAATCTGTTTCAAGTGTGTCTGCACTGTGAGCTGCTGATGAACCTGTTTAAAGTGTGTCTGCACTGTGAGCTGCTGATGAATCTGTTTAAAGTGTGTGCACTGTGAGCTGCTGATGAATCTGTTTAAAGTGTGTGTGCACTGTGAGCTGCTGATGAACCTGTTTAAAGTGTGTCTGCACTGTGAGCTGCTGATGAACCTGTTTAATGTGTGTGTGCACTGTGAGCTGCTGATGAATCTGTTTAAAGTGTGTGTGCACTGTGAGCTGCTGATGAACTGTTTAAAGTGTGTCTGCACTGTGAGCTGCTGATGAATCTGTTTAAAGTGTGTCTGCACTGTGAGCTGCTGATGAATCTGTTTAAAGTGTGTGTGCACTGTGAGCTGCTGATGAATCTGTTTAAAGTGTGTCTGCACTGTGAGCTGCTGATGAATCTGTTTAAAGTGTGTGTGTGCACTGTGAGCTGCTGATGAATCTGTTTAAAGTGTGTGTGTGCTGTGAGATGCTGATGAATCTGTTTAAAGTGTGTGTGTGCACTGTGAGCTGCTGATGAATCTGTTTAAAGTGTGTGTGCACTGTGAGCTGCTGATGAACCTGTTTAAAGTGTGTGTGCACTGTGAGCTGCTGATGAATCTGTTTAAAGTGTGTGTGCACTGTGAGCTGCTGATGAATCTGTTTAAAGTGTGTGTGCACTGTGAGCTGCTGATGAATCTGTTTAAAGTGTGTGTGCACTGTGAGCTGCTGATGAATCTGTTTAAAGTGTGTCTGCACTGTGAGCTGCTGATGAACCTGTTTAAAGTGTGTGTGCACTGTGAGCTGCTGATGAATCTGTTTAAAGTGTGTCTGCACTGTGAGCTGCTGATGAACCTGTTTAAAGTGTGTGTGCACTGTGAGCTGCTGATGAATCTGTTTAAAGTGTGTGTGCATTGTGAGCTGCTGATGAATCTGTTTAAAGTGTGTGTGCATTGTGAGCTGCTGAGGAATCTGTTTAAAGTGTGTCTGCACTGTGAGCTGCTGATGAACCTGTTTAAAGTGTGTGTGTGCACAGTGAGATGCTGATGAACCTGTTTAAAGTGTGTCTGCACTGTGAGCTGCTGATGAATCTGTTTAAAGTGTGTGTGTACTGTGAGCTGCTGATGAATCTGTTTAAAGTGTGTGTGCACTGTGAGCTGCTGATGAATCTGTTTAAAGTGTGTGTGCACTGTGAGCTGCTGATGAATCTGTTTAAAGTGTGTGTGTGCATTGTGAGCTGCTGATGAATCTGTTTAAAGTGTGTGTGCACTGTGAGCTGCTGATGAACCTGTTTAAAGTGTGTATGCACTGTGAGCTGCTGATGAACCTGTTTAAAGTGTGTGTGCACTGTGAGCTGCTGATGAACCTGTTTAAAGTGTGTGTGCACTGTGAGCTGCTGATGAACCTGTTTAAAGTGTGTGTGCTGTGAGCTGCTGATGAATCTGTTTAAAGTGTGTCTGCACTGTGAGCTGCTGATGAATCTGTTTAAAGTGTGTCTGCACTGTGAGCTGCTGATGAATCTGTTTAAAGTGTGTGTGCACTGTGAGCTGCTGATGAACCTGTTTAAAGTGTGTGTGCACTGTGAGCTGCTGATGAATCTGTTTAAAGTGTGTGTGTACTGTGAGCTGCTGATGAATCTGTTTAAAGTGTGTCTGCACTGTGAGCTGCTGATGAACCTGTTTAAAGTGTGTGTGCACTGTGAGCTGCTGATGAATCTGTTTAAAGTGTGTGTGCACTGTGAGCTGCTGATGAATCTGTTTAAAGTGTGTGTGCTGTGAGCTGCTGATGAATCTGTTTAAAGTGTGTGTGCACTGTGAGCTGCTGATGAACCTGTTTAAAGTGTGTGTGCACTGTGAGCTGCTGATGAATCTGTTTAAAGTGTGTGTGTGCACTGTGAGCTGCTGATGAATCTGTTTAAAGTGTGTGTGCACTGTGAGCTGCTGATGAATCTGTTTAAAGTGTGTGTGCACTGTGAGCTGCTGATGAATCTGTTTAAAGTGTGTGCACTGTGAGCTGCTGATGAATCTGTTTAAAGTGTGTGTGCACTGTGAGCTGCTGATGAACCTGTTTAAAGTGTGTCTGCACTGTGAGCTGCTGATGAACCTGTTTAAAGTGTGTGTGCACTGTGAGCCGCTGATGAATCTGTTTAAAGTGTGTGTGCACTGTGAGCTGCTGATGAACCTGTTTAAAGTGTGTCTGCACTGTGAGCTGCTGATGAATCTGTTTAAAGTGTGTGTGCACCGTGAGCTGCTGATGAATCTGTTTAAAGTGTGTCTGCACTGTGAGCTGCTGATGAATCTGTTTAAAGTGTGTCTGCACTGTGAGCTGCTGATGAATCTGTTTAAATTGTGTGTGTGCACTGTGAGCTGCTGATGAATCTGTTTAAAGTGTGTGTGCACTGTGAGCTGCTGATGAACCTGTTTAAAGTGTGTGTGCACTGTGAGCTGCTGATGAACCTGTTTGAAGTGTGTCTGCACTGTGAGCTGCTGATGAATCTGTTTAAAGTGTGTCTGCACTGTGAGCTGCTGATGAACCTGTTTAAAGTGTGTGTGCACTGTGAGCTGCTGATGAATCTGTTTAAAGTGTGTGTGCACTGTGAGCTGCTGATGAATCTGTTTAAAGTGTGTGTGCACTGTGAGCTGCTGATGAATCTGTTTAAAGTGTGTGTGCACTGTGAGCTGCTGATGAACCTGTTTAAAGTGTGTGTGCACTGTGAGCTGCTGATGAATCTGTTTAAAGTGTGTGTGCACTGTGAGCTGCTGATGAATCTGTTTAAAGTGTGTGTGCACTGTGAGCTGCTGATGAATCTGTTTAAAGTGTGTGTGCTGTGAGCTGCTGATGAATCTGTTTAAAGTGTGTGTGCACTGTGAGCTGCTGATGAACCTGTTTAAAGTGTGTGTGCACTGTGAGCTGCTGATGAATCTGTTTAAAGTGTGTCTGCACTGTGAGCTGCTGATGAATCTGTTTAAAGTGTGTGTGCACTGTGAGCTGCTGATGAATCTGTTTAAAGTGTGTGTGCACTGTGAGCTGCTGATGAATCTGTTTAAAGTGTGTGCACTGTGAGCTGCTGATGAATCTGTTTAAAGTGTGTGTGCACTGTGAGCTGCTGATGAACCTGTTTAAAGTGTGTCTGCACTGTGAGCTGCTGATGAACCTGTTTAAAGTGTGTGTGCACTGTGAGCCGCTGATGAATCTGTTTAAAGTGTGTGTGCACTGTGAGCTGCTGATGAACCTGTTTAAAGTGTGTCTGCACTGTGAGCTGCTGATGAATCTGTTTAAAGTGTGTGTGCACCGTGAGCTGCTGATGAATCTGTTTAAAGTGTGTCTGCACTGTGAGCTGCTGATGAATCTGTTTAAAGTGTGTCTGCACTGTGAGCTGCTGATGAATCTGTTTAAAGTGTGTGTGTGCACTGTGAGCTGCTGATGAATCTGTTTAAAGTGTGTGTGCACTGTGAGCTGCTGATGAACCTGTTTAAAGTGTGTGTGCACTGTGAGCTGCTGATGAACCTGTTTGAAGTGTGTCTGCACTGTGAGCTGCTGATGAATCTGTTTAAAGTGTGTCTGCACTGTGAGCTGCTGATGAACCTGTTTAAAGTGTGTGTGCACTGTGAGCTGCTGATGAATCTGTTTAAAGTGTGTGTGCACTGTGAGCTGCTGATGAACCTGTTTAAAGTGTGTGTGTACTGTGAGCTGCTGATGAACCTGTTTAAAGTGTGTGTGCACTGTGAGCTGCTGATGAATCTGTTTAAAGTGTGTGTGCACTGTGAGCTGCTGATGAATCTGTTTAAAGTGTGTGTGCACTGTGAGCTGCTGATGAATCTGTTTAAAGTGTGTGTGCACTGTGAGCTGCTGATGAACCTGTTTAAAGTGTGTGTGCACTGTGAGCTGCTGATGAATCTGTTTAAAGTGTGTGTGCACTGTGAGCTGCTGATGAATCTGTTTAAAGTGTGTGTGCACTGTGAGCTGCTGATGAATCTGTTTAAAGTGTGTGTGCACTGTGAGCTGCTGATGAATCTGTTTAAAGTGTGTGTGCACTGTGAGCTGCTGATGAACCTGTTTAAAGTGTGTGTGCACTGTGAGCTGCTGATGAATCTGTTTAAAGTGTGTCTGCACTGTGAGCTGCTGATGAACCTGTTTAAAGTGTGTGTGCACTGTGAGCTGCTGATGAATCTGTTTAAAGTGTGTGTGCATTGTGAGCTGCTGATGAATCTGTTTAAAGTGTGTGTGCATTGTGAGCTGCTGAGGAATCTGTTTAAAGTGTGTCTGCACTGTGAGCTGCTGATGAACCTGTTTAAAGTGTGTGTGCACTGTGAGCTGCTGATGAATCTGTTTCAAGTGTGTCTGCACTGTGAGCTGCTGATGAACCTGTTTAAAGTGTGTCTGCACTGTGAGCTGCTGATGAATCTGTTTAAAGTGTGTGCACTGTGAGCTGCTGATGAATCTGTTTAAAGTGTGTGTGCACTGTGAGCTGCTGATGAACCTGTTTAAAGTGTGTCTGCACTGTGAGCTGCTGATGAACCTGTTTAATGTGTGTGTGCACTGTGAGCTGCTGATGAATCTGTTTAAAGTGTGTGTGCACTGTGAGCTGCTGATGAACTGTTTAAAGTGTGTCTGCACTGTGAGCTGCTGATGAATCTGTTTAAAGTGTGTCTGCACTGTGAGCTGCTGATGAATCTGTTTAAAGTGTGTGTGCACTGTGAGCTGCTGATGAATCTGTTTAAAGTGTGTCTGCACTGTGAGCTGCTGATGAATCTGTTTAAAGTGTGTGTGCACTGTGAGCTGCTGATGAATCTGTTTAAAGTGTGTGTGTGCTGTGAGATGCTGATGAATCTGTTTAAAGTGTGTGTGTGCACTGTGAGCTGCTGATGAATCTGTTTAAAGTGTGTGTGCACTGTGAGCTGCTGATGAACCTGTTTAAAGTGTGTGTGCACTGTGAGCTGCTGATGAATCTGTTTAAAGTGTGTGTGCACTGTGAGCTGCTGATGAATCTGTTTAAAGTGTGTGTGCACTGTGAGCTGCTGATGAATCTGTTTAAAGTGTGTGTGCACTGTGAGCTGCTGATGAATCTGTTTAAAGTGTGTCTGCACTGTGAGCTGCTGATGAACCTGTTTAAAGTGTGTGTGCACTGTGAGCTGCTGATGAATCTGTTTAAAGTGTGTCTGCACTGTGAGCTGCTGATGAACCTGTTTAAAGTGTGTGTGCACTGTGAGCTGCTGATGAATCTGTTTAAAGTGTGTGTGCATTGTGAGCTGCTGATGAATCTGTTTAAAGTGTGTGTGCATTGTGAGCTGCTGAGGAATCTGTTTAAAGTGTGTCTGCACTGTGAGCTGCTGATGAACCTGTTTAAAGTGTGTGTGTGCACAGTGAGATGCTGATGAACCTGTTTAAAGTGTGTCTGCACTGTGAGCTGCTGATGAATCTGTTTAAAGTGTGTGTGTACTGTGAGCTGCTGATGAATCTGTTTAAAGTGTGTGTGCACTGTGAGCTGCTGATGAATCTGTTTAAAGTGTGTGTGCGCTGTGAGCTGCTGATGAATCTGTTTAAAGTGTGTGTGCACTGTGAGCTGCTGATGAATCTGTTTAAAGTGTGTGTGTGCATTGTGAGCTGCTGATGAATCTGTTTAAAGTGTGTGTGCACTGTGAGCTGCTGATGAACCTGTTTAAAGTGTGTATGCACTGTGAGCTGCTGATGAACCTGTTTAAAGTGTGTGTGCACTGTGAGCTGCTGATGAACCTGTTTAAAGTGTGTGTGCACTGTGAGCTGCTGATGAACCTGTTTAAAGTGTGTGTGCTGTGAGCTGCTGATGAATCTGTTTAAAGTGTGTCTGCACTGTGAGCTGCTGATGAATCTGTTTAAAGTGTGTCTGCACTGTGAGCTGCTGATGAATCTGTTTAAAGTGTGTGTGCACTGTGAGCTGCTGATGAACCTGTTTAAAGTGTGTGTGCACTGTGAGCTGCTGATGAATCTGTTTAAAGTGTGTGTGTACTGTGAGCTGCTGATGAATCTGTTTAAAGTGTGTCTGCACTGTGAGCTGCTGATGAACCTGTTTAAAGTGTGTGTGCACTGTGAGCTGCTGATGAATCTGTTTAAAGTGTGTGTGCACTGTGAGCTGCTGATGAATCTGTTTAAAGTGTGTGTGCTGTGAGCTGCTGATGAATCTGTTTAAAGTGTGTGTGCACTGTGAGCTGCTGATGAACCTGTTTAAAGTGTGTGTGCACTGTGAGCTGCTGATGAATCTGTTTAAAGTGTGTCTGCACTGTGAGCTGCTGATGAATCTGTTTAAAGTGTGTGTGCACTGTGAGCTGCTGATGAATCTGTTTAAAGTGTGTGTGCACTGTGAGCTGCTGATGAATCTGTTTAAAGTGTGTGCACTGTGAGCTGCTGATGAATCTGTTTAAAGTGTGTGTGCACTGTGAGCTGCTGATGAACCTGTTTAAAGTGTGTCTGCACTGTGAGCTGCTGATGAACCTGTTTAAAGTGTGTGTGCACTGTGAGCCGCTGATGAATCTGTTTAAAGTGTGTGTGCACTGTGAGCTGCTGATGAACCTGTTTAAAGTGTGTGTGTGCACTGTGAGCTGCTGATGAATCTGTTTAAAGTGTGTGTGCACTGTGAGCTGCTGATGAATCTGTTTAAAGTGTGTGTGCACTGTGAGCTGCTGATGAACCTGTTTGAAGTGTGTCTGCACTGTGAGCTGCTGATGAATCTGTTTAAAGTGTGTCTGCACTGTGAGCTGCTGATGAACCTGTTTAAAGTGTGTGTGCACTGTGAGCTGCTGATGAATCTGTTTAAAGTGTGTGTGCACTGTGAGCTGCTGATGAATCTGTTTAAAGTGTGTGTGCACTGTGAGCTGCTGATGAATCTGTTTAAAGTGTGTCTGCACTGTGAGCTGCTGATGAATCTGTTTAAAGTGAGTGTGTGCACTGTGAGCTGCTGATGAACCTGTTTAAAGTGTGTGTGTGCACTGTGAGCTGCTGATGAATTTGTTTAAAGTGTGTGCACTGTGAGCTGCTGATGAATCTGTTTAAAGTGTGTGCACTGTGAGCTGCTGATGAACCTGTTTAAAGTGTGTGTGTGCACTGTGAGCTGCTGATGAATCTGTTTAAAGTGTGTGTGTGCACTGTGAGCTGCTGATGAATCTGTTTAAAGTGTGTGTGCACTGTGAGCTGCTGATGAACCTGTTTAAAGTGTGTCTGCACTGTGAGCTGCTGATGAACCTGTTTAAAGTGTGTGTGCACTGTGAGCTGCTGATGAATCTGTTTAAAGTGTGTCTGCGCTGTGAGCTGCTGATGAATCTGTTTAAAGTGTGTCTGCACCTTGAGCTGCTGATGAATCTGTTTAAAATGTGTGTGCACTGTGAGCTGCTGATGAATCTGTTTAAAGTGTGTGTGCACTGTGAGCTGCTGATGAATCTGTTTAAAGTGTGTGTGCACTGTGAGCTGCTGATGAACCTGTTTAAAGTGTGTGTGTGCACTGTGAGCTGCTGATGAATCTGTTTAAAGTGTGTGTGTACTGTGAGCTGCTGATGAATCCGTTTAAAGTGTGTATGCACTGTGAGCTGCTGATGAATCTGTTTAAAGTGTGTCTGCACTGTGAGCTGCTGATGAATCTGTTTAAAGTGTGTGTGCACTGTGAGCTGCTGATGAATCTGTTTAAAGTGTGTGTGCACTGTGAGCTGCTGATGAATCTGTTTAAAGTGTGTCTGCACTGTGAGCTGCTGATGAATCTGTTTAAAGTGTGTCTGCACTGTGAGCTGCTGATGAATCTGTTTAAAGTGTGTCTGCACTGTGAGCTGCTGATGAACCTGTTTAAAGTGTGTCTGCGCTGTGAGCTGCTGATGAATCTGTTTAAAGTGTGTCTGCGCTGTGAGCTGCTGATGAACCAGTTTAAAGTGTGTCTGCGCTGTGAGCTGCTGATGAATCTGTTTAAAGTGTGTGTGCACTGTGAGCTGCTGATGAACCTGTTTAAAGTGTGTCTGCACTGTGAGCTGCTGATGAACCTGTTTAAAGTGTGTCTGCACTGTGAGCTGCTGATGAACCTGTTTAAAGTGTGTCTGCACTGTGAGCTGCTGATGAACCTGTTTAAAGTGTGTGTGCACTGTGAGCTGCTGATGAACCTGTTTAAAGTGTGTGTGCACTGTGAGCTGCTGATGAATCTGTTTAAAGTGTGTGCACTGTGAGCTGCTGATGAACCTGTATAAAGTGTGTCTGCACTGTGAGCTGCTGATGAACCTGTTTAATGTGTGTGTGCACTGTGAGCTGCTGATGAATCTGTTTAAAGTGTGTGTGCACTGTGAGCTGCTGATGAACCTGTTTAAAGTGTGTCTGCACTGTGAGCTGCTGATGAATCTGTTTAAAGTGTGTCTGCACTGTGAGCTGCTGATGAATCTGTTTAAAGTGTGTGTGCACTGTGAGCTGCTGATGAATCTGTTTAAAGTGTGTCTGCACTGTGAGCTGCTGATGAATCTGTTTAAAGTGTGTCTGCACTGTGAGCTGCTGATGAATCTGTTTAAAGTGTGTGTGTGCTGTGAGCTGCTGATGAATCTGTTTAAAGTGTGTGTGTGCACTGTGAGCTGCTGATGAATCTGTTTAAAGTGTGTGTGCACTGTGAGCTGCTGATGAACCTGTTTAAAGTGTGTGTGCACTGTGAGCTGCTGATGAATCTGTTTAAAGTGTGTGTGCACTGTGAGCTGCTGATGAATCTGTTTAAAGTGTGTGTGCACTGTGAGCTGCTGATGAATCTGTTTAAAGTGTGTGTGCACTGTGAGCTGCTGATGAATCTGTTTAAAGTGTGTGTGCACTGTGAGCTGCTGATGAATCTGTTTAAAGTGTGTCTGCACTGTGAGCTGCTGATGAACCTGTTTAAAGTGTGTGTGCACTGTGAGCTGCTGATGAATCTGTTTAAAGTGTGTCTGCACTGTGAGCTGCTGATGAACCTGTTTAAAGTGTGTGTGCACTGTGAGCTGCTGATGAACCTGTTTAAAGTGTGTGTGCACTGTGAGCTGCTGATGAATCTGTTTAAAGTGTGTGTGCACTGTGAGCTGCTGATGAATCTGTTTAAAGTGTGTGTGCTGTGAGCTGCTGATGAATCTGTTTAAAGTGTGTCTGCACTGTGAGCTGCTGATGAATCTGTTTAAAGTGTGTCTGCACTGTGAGCTGCTGATGAATCTGTTTAAAGTGTGTCTGCACTGTGAGCTGCTGATGAACCTGTTTAAAGTGTGTGTGCACTGTGAGCTGCTGATGAATCTGTTTAAAGTGTGTGTGCTGTGAGCTGCTGATGAATCTGTTTAAAGTGTGTGTGTACTGTGAGCTGCTGATGAATCTGTTTAAAGTGTGTGTGTACTGTGAGCTGCTGATGAATCTGTTTAAAGTGTGTGTGCACTGTGAGCTGTTGATGAATCTGTTTAAAGTGTGTGTGCGCTGTGAGCTGCTGATGAATCTGTTTAAAGTGTGTGTGCTGTGAGCTGCTGATGAATCTGTTTAAAGTGTGTGTGTGCACTGTGAGCTGCTGATGAATCTGTTTAAAGTGTGTGTGCACTGTGAGCTGCTGATGAATCTGTTTAAAGTGTGTGCACTGTGAGCTGCTGATGAATCTGTTTAAAGTGTGTGTGCACTGTGAGCTGCTGATGAATCTGTTTAAAGTGTGTGTGCGCTGAGCTGCTGATGATCCTGTTTAAAGTGTGTGTGCACTGTGAGCTGCAGATGAATCTGTTTAAAGTGTGTGTGCACTGTGAGCTGCTGATGAACCTGTTTAAAGTGTGTGTGCACTGTGAGCTGCTGATGAATCTGTTTAAAGTGTGTCTGCACTGTGAGCTGCTGATGAATCTGTTTAAAGTGTGTCTGCACTGTGAGCTGCTGATGAATCTGTTTAAAGTGTGTGTGCACTGTGAGCTGCTGATGAATCTGTTTAAAGTGTGTGTGCACTGTGAGCTGCTGATGAACCTGTTTAAAGTGTGTGTGCACTGTGAGCTGCTGATGAATCTGTTTAAAGTGTGTGTGCACTGTGAGCTGCTGATGAACCTGTTTAAAGTGTGTGTGCACTGTGAGCTGCTGATGAATCTGTTTAAAGTGTGTGTGCTGTGAGCTGCTGATGAACCTGTTTAAAGTGTGTGTGCACTGTGAGCTGCTGATGAATCTGTTTAAAGTGTGTGTGCACTGTGAGCTGCTGATGAATCTGTTTAAAGTGTGTGTGCTGTGAGCTGCTGATGAATCTGTTTAAAGTGTGTCTGCACTGTGCGCTGCTGATGAATCTGTTTAAAGTGTGTCTGCACTGTGAGCTGCTGATGAATCTGTTTAAAGTGTGTGTGCACTGTGAGCTGCTGATGAACCTGTTTAAAGTGTGTGTGCACTGTGAGCTGCTGATGAATCTGTTTCAAGTGTGTGTGCTGTGAGCTGCTGATGAATCTGTTTAAAGTGTGTGTGTACTGTGAGCTGCTGATGAATCTGTTTAAAGTGTGTCTGCACTGTGAGCTGCTGATGAATCTGTTTAAAGTGTGTGTGCACTGTGAGCTGCTGATGAATCTGTTTAAAGTGTGTGTGCACTGTGAGCTGCTGATGAATCTGTTTAAAGTGTGTGTGCTGTGAGCTGCTGATGAATCTGTTTAAAGTGTGTGTGCACTGTGAGCTGCTGATGAACCTGTTTAAAGTGTGTGTGCACTGTGAGCTGCTGATGAATCTGTTTAAAGTGTGTCTGCACTGTGAGCTGCTGATGAACCTGTTTAAAGTGTGTGTGCACTGTGAGCTGCTGATGAATCTGTTTAAAGTGTGTGCACTGTGAGCTGCTGATGAATCTGTTTAAAGTGTGTGTGCACTGTGAGCTGCTGATGAACCTGTTTAAAGTGTGTGTGCACTGTGAGCTGCTGATGAATCTGTTTAAAGTGTGTGTGCACTGTGAGCTGCTGATGAATCTGTTTAAAGTGTGTGTGCACTGTGAGCTGCTGATGAACCTGTTTAAAGTGTGTCTGCACTGTGAGCTGCTGATGATTCTGTTTAAAGTGTGTCGGCACTGTGAGCTGCTGATGAATCTGTTTAAAGTGTGTGTGCACTGTGAGCTGCTGATGAATCTGTTCCAAGTGTGTCTGCACTGTGAGCTGCTGATGAATCTGTTTAAAGTGTGTCTGCACTGTGAGCTGCTGATGAATCTGTTTATAGTGTGTGTGTGCTGTGAGCTGCTGATGAATCTGTTTAAAGTGTGTGTGTGCACTGTGAGCTGCTGATGAATCTGTTTAAAGTGTGTGTGCACTGTGAGCTGCTGATGAACCTGTTTAAAGTGTGTGTGCACTGTGAGCTGCTGATGAATCTGTTTAAAGTGTGTCTGCACTGTGAGCTGCTGATGAATCTGTTTAAAGTGTGTCTGCACTGTGAGCTGCTGATGAACCTGTTTAAAGTGTGTGTGCACTGTGAGCTGCTGATGAATCTGTTTAAAGTGTGTGTGCACTGTGAGCTGCTGATGAATCTGTTTAAAGTGTGTGTGCACTGTGAGCTGCTGATGAACCTGTTTCAAGTGTGTCTGCGCTGTGAGCTGCTGATGAACCTGTTTAAAGTGTGTGTGCACTGTGAGCTGCTGATGAACCTGTTTAAAGTGTGTCTGCACTGTGAGCTGCTGATGAACCTGTTTAAAGTGTGTCTGCAGTGTGAGCTGCTGATGAACCTGTTTAAAGTGTGTGTGCACTGTGAGCTGCTGATGAACCTGTTTAAAGTGTGTCTGCACTGTGAGCTGCTGATGAACCTGTTTAAAGTGTGTCTGCACTGTGAGCTGCTGATGAATCTGTTTAAAGTGTGTCTGCACTGTGAGCTGCTGATGAACCTGTTTAAAGTGTGTGTGCACTGTGAGCTGCTGATGAATCTGTTTAAAGTGTGTGTGCACTGTGAGCTGCTGATGAATCTGTTTAAAGTGTGTCTGCACTGTGAGCTGCTGATGAACCTGTTTAAAGTGTGTCTGCACTGTGAGCTGCTGATGAACCTGTTTAAAGTGTGTCTGCACTGTGAGCTGCTGATGAACCTGTTTAAAGTGTGTCTGCACTGTGAGCTGCTGATGAACCTGTTTAAAGTGTGTGTGCACTGTGAGCTGCTGATGAATCTGTTTAAAGTGTGTCTGCACTGTGAGCTGCTGATGAACCTGTTTAAAGTGTGTGTGCACTGTGAGCTGCTGATGAATCTGTTTAAAGTGTGTCTGCACTGTGAGCTGCTGATGAACCTGTTTAAAGTGTGTGTGCACTGTGAGCTGCTGATGAATCTGTTTACAGTGTGTGTGTGCTGTGAGCTGCTGATGAATCTGTTTAAAGTGTGTGTGTGCACTGTGAGCTGCTGATGAATCTGTTTAAAGTGTGTGTGCACTGTGAGCTGCTGATGAACCTGTTTAAAGTGTGTGTGCACTGTGAGCTGCTGATGAATCTGTTTAAAGTGTGTCTGCACTGTGAGCTGCTGATGAACCTGTTTAAAGTGTGTCTGCACTGTGAGCTGCTGATGAATCTGGTTAAAGTGTGTCTGCACTGTGAGCTGCTGATGAATCTGTTTAAAGTGTGTCTGCACTGTGAGCTGCTGATGAATCTGTTTAAAGTGTGTGTGCACTGTGAGCTGCTGATGAACCTGTTTAAAGTGTGTGTGCACTGTGAGCTGCTGATGAATCTGTTTAAAGTGTGTGTGCACTGTGAGCTGCTGATGAACCTGTTTAAAGTGTGTGTGCACTGTGAGCTGCTGATGAATCTGTTTAAAGTGTGTCTGCACTGTGAGCTGCTGATGAACCTGTTTACAGTGTGTGCGCACTGTGAGCTGCTGATGAATCTGTTTAAAGTGTGTGTGCGCTGTGAGCTGCTGATGAACCTGTTTAAAGTGTGTGTGCACTGTGAGCTGCAGATGAATCTGTTTAAAGTGTGTGTGCACTGTGAGCTGCTGATGAACCTGTTTAAAGTGTGTGTGCACTGTGAGCTGCTGATGAATCTGTTTAAAGTGTGTCTGCACTGTGAGCTGCTGATGAATCTGTTTAAAGTGTGTGTGCCCTGTGAGCTGCTGATGAATCTGTTTAAAGTGTGTCTGCACTGTGAGCTGCTGATGAACCTGTTTAAAGTGTGTCTGCGCTGTGAGCTGCTGATGAATCTGTTTAAAGTGTGTCTGCACTGTGAGCTGCTGATGACCCTGTTTAAAGTGTGTCTGCGCTGTGAGCTGCTGATGAATCTGTTTAAAGTGTGTGTGCACTGTGAGCTGCTGATGAATCTGTTTAAAGTGTGTCTGCACTGTGAGCTGCTGATGAACCTGTTTAAAGTGTGTCTGCACTGTGAGCTGCTGATGAATCTGTTTAAAGTGTGTGTGCACTGTGAGCTGCTGATGAATCTGTTTAAAGTGTGTGTGCACTGTGAGCTGCTGATGAATCTGTTTAAAGTGTGTGTGCACTGTGAGCTGCTGATGAATCTGTTTAAAGTGTGTGTGCACTGTGAGCTGCTGATGAATCTGTTTAAAGTGTGTCTGCACTGTGAGCTGCTGATGAACCTGTTTAAAGTGTGTGTGCACTGTGAGCTGCTGATGAATTTGTTTAAAGTGTGTCTGCACTGTGAGCTGCTGATGAACCTGTTTAAAGTGTGTGTGCACTGTGAGCTGCTGATGAATCTGTTTAAAGTGTGTCTGCACTGTGAGCTGCTGATGAACCTGTTTAAAGTGTGTGTGCACTGTGAGCTGCTGATGAACCTGTTTAAAGTGTGTGTGCACTGTGAGCTGCTGATGAATCTGTTTAAAGTGTGTCTGCACTGTGAGCTGCTGATGAATCTGTTTAAAGTGTGTGTGCACTGTGAGCTGCTGATGAATCTGTTTAAAGTGTGTGCACTGTGAGCTGCTGATGAATCTGTTTAAAGTGTGTGTGCACTGTGAGCTGCTGATGAACCTGTTTAAAGTGTGTCTGCACTGTGAGCTGCTGATGAACCTGTTTAAAGTGTGTGTGCACTGTGAGCTGCTGATGAATCTGTTTAAAGTGTGTGTGCACTGTGAGCTGCTGATGAACCTGTTCAAAGTGTGTGTGCACTGTGAGCTGCTGATGAACCTGTTTAAAGTGTGTGTGCACTGTGAGCTGCTGATGAATCTGTTTAAAGTGTGTGTGCACTGTGAGCTGCTGATGAATCTGTTTAAAGGGTGTGTGTGCACTGTGAGCTGCTGATGAATCTGTTTAAAGTGTGTGCACTGTGAGCTGCTGATGAATCTGTTTAAAGTGTGTGCACTGTGAGCTGCTGATGAACCTGTTTAAAGTGTGTGTGTGCACTGTGAGCTGCTGATGAATCTGTTTAAAGTTTGTGTGCACTATGAGCTGCTGATGAACCTGTTTAAAGTGTGTCTGCACTGTGAGCTGCTGATGAACCTGTTTAAAGTGTGTGTGCACTGTGAGCTGCTGATGAATCTGTTTAAAGTGTGTCTGCACTGTGAGCTGCTGATGAATCTGTTTAAAGTGTGTCTGCGCTGTGAGCTGCTGATGAATCTGTTTAAAGTGTGTCTGCACCGTGAGCTGCTGATGAATCTGTTTAAAGTGTGTGTGCACTGTGAGCTGCTGATGAATCTGTTTAAAGTGTGTGTGCACTGTGAGCTGCTGATGAACCTGTTTAAAGTGTGTGTGCACTGTGAGCTGCTGATGAATCTGTTTAAAGTGTGTCTGCACTGTGAGCTGCTGATGAATCTGTTTAAAGCGTGTGTGCACTGTGAGCTGCTGATGAACCTGTTTAAAGTGTGTGTGCTATGAGCTGCTGATGAATCTGTTTAAAGTGTGTGTGCACTGTGAGCTGCTGATGAACCTGTTTAAAGTGTGTCTGCACTGTGAGCTGCTGATGAATCTGTTTAAAGTGTGTCTGCACTGTGAGCTGCTGATGAATCTGTTTAAAGTGTGTCTGCGCTGTGAGCTGCTGATGAATCTGTTTAAAGTGTGTGTGTGCTGTGAGCTGCTGATGAACCTGTTTAAAGTGTGTCTGCACTGTGAGCTGCTCATGAATCTGTTTAAAGTGTGTCTGCACTGTGAGCTGCTGATGAATCTGTTTAAAGTGTGTGTGCACTGTGAGCTGCTGATGAATCTGTTTAAAGTGTGTGTGCGCTGAGCTGCTGATGATCCTGTTTAAAGTGTGTCTGCACTGTGAGCTGCTGATGAATCTGTTTAAAGTGTGTGTGCACTGTGAGCTGCTGATGAACCTGTTTACAGTGTGTGCGCACTGTGAGCTGCTGATGAATCTGTTTAAAGTGTGTGTGCGCTGTGAGCTGCTGATGAACCTGTTTAAAGTGTGTGTGCACTGTGAGCTGCCGATGAATCTGTTTAAAGTGTGTATGCACTGTGAGCTGCTGATGAACCTGTTTAAAGTGTGTCTGCACTGTGAGCTGCTGATGAATCTGTTTAAAGTGTGTCTGCACTGTGAGCTGCTGATGAATCTGTTTAAAGTGTGTGTGCACTGTGAGCTGCTGATGAATCTGTTTAAAGTGTGTGCACTGTGAGCTGCTGATGAATCTGTTTAAAGTGTGTGTGCACTGTGAGCTGCTGATGAACCTGTTTAAAGTGTGTGTGCACTGTGAGCTGCTGATGAACCTGTTTAAAGTGTGTGTGCCCTGTGAGCTGCTGATGAATCTGTTTAAAGTGTGTGTGCACTGTGAGCTGCTGATGAACCTGTTTAAAGTGTGTGTGCACTGTGAGCTGCTGATGAATCTGTTTAAAGTGTGTGTGCTGTGAGCTGCTGATGAATCTGTTTAAAGTGTGTGTGCATTGTGAGCTGCTGATGAATCTGTTTAAAGTGTGTTTGCACTGTGAGCTGCTGATGAATCTGTTTAAAGTGTGTCTGCACTGTGAGCTGCTGATGAACCTGTTTAAAGTGTGTGTGCACTGTGAGCTGCTGATGAATCTGTTTAAAGTGTGTGTGCTGTGAGCTGCTGATGAATCTGTTTAAAGTGTGTGTGTACTGTGAGCTGCTGATGAATCTGTTTAAAGTGTGTCTGCACTGTGAGCTGCTGATGAATCTGTTTAAAGTGTGTGTGCACTGTGAGCTGCTGATGAATCTGTTTAAAGTGTGTCTGCACTGTGAGCTGCTGATGAATCTGTTTAAAGTGTGTGTGCTGTGAGCTGCTGATGAATCTGTTTAAAGTGTGTGTGCACTGTGAGCTGCTGATGAACCTGTTTAAAGTGTGTGTGCACTGTGAGCTGCTGATGAATCTGTTTAAAGTGTGTCTGCACTGTGAGCTGCTGATGAACCTGTTTAAAGTGTGTGTGCACTGTGAGCTGCTGATGAATCTGTTTAAAGTGTGTGCACTGTGAGCTGCTGATGAATCTGTTTAAAGTGTGTCTGCACTGTGAGCTGCTGATGAATCTGTTTAAAGTGTGTGTGTGCACTGTGAGCTGCTGATGAATCTGTTTAAAGTGTGTGTGCACAGTGAGCTGCTGATGAATCTGTTTAAAGTGTGTGCACTGTGAGCTGCTGATGAATCTGTTTAAAGTGTGTGTGCACTGTGAGCTGCTGATGAACCTGTTTAAAGTGTGTGTGCACTGTGAGCTGCTGATGAACCTGTTTAAAGTGTGTGTGCACTGTGAGCTGCTGATGAATCTGTTTAAAGTGTGTGTGCACTGTGAGCTGCTGATGAACCTGTTTAAAGTGTGTGTGCACTGTGAGCTGCTGATGAATCTGTTTAAAGTGTGTGTGCACTGTGAGCTGCTGATGAATCTGTTTAAAGTGTGTGTGCACTGTGAGCTGCTGATGAATCTGTTTCAAGTGTGTCTGCACTGTGAGCTGCTGATGAATCTGTTTAAAGTGTGTCTGCACTGTGAGCTGCTGATGAATCTGTTTAAAGTGTGTCTGCACTGTGAGCTGCTGATGAATCTGTTTAAAGTGTGTGTGTACTGTGAGCTGCTGATGAATCCGTTTAAAGTGTGTATGCACTGTGAGCTGCTGATGAATCTGTTTAAAGTGTGTGTGCACTGTGAGCTGCTGATGAATCTGTTTAAAGTGTGTCTGCACTGTGAGCTGCTGATGAATCTGTTTAAAGTGTGTCTGCACTGTGAGCTGCTGATGAGTCTGTTTAAAGTGTGTGTGCTGTGAGCTGCTGATGAACCTGTTTAAAGTGTGTCTGCGCTGTGAGCTGCTGATGAATCTGTTTAAAGTGTGTCTGCACTGTGAGCTGCTGATGACCCTGTTTAAAGTGTGTCTGCGCTGTGAGCTGCTGATGAATCTGTTTAAAGTGTGTGTGCACTGTGAGCTGCTGATGAATCTGTTTAAAGTGTGTCTGCACTGTGAGCTGCTGATGAACCTGTTTAAAGTGTGTCTGCACTGTGAGCTGCTGATGAACCTGTTTAAAGTGTGTGTGCACTGTGAGCTGCTGATGAACCTGTTTAAAGTGTGTCTGTGCTGTGAGCTGCTGATGAACCTGTTTAAAGTGTGTCTGCATTGTGAGCTGCTGATGAATCTGTTTAAAGTGTGTCTGCACTGTGAGCTGCTGATGAACCTGTTTAAAGTGTGTGTGTGCACTGTGAGCTGCTGATGAATCTGTTTAAAGTGTGTGTGCATTGTGAGCTGCTGATGAATCTGTTTAAAGTGTGTCTGCACTGAGAGCTGCTGATGAACCTGTTTAAAGTGTGTGTGTGCACTGTGAGCTGCTGATGAACCTGTTTAAAGTGTGTGTGTACTGTGAGCTGCTGATGAATCTGTTTAAAATGTGTGTGCACTGTGAGCTGCTGATGAGTCTGTTTAAAGTGTGTGTGCTGTGAGCTGCTGATGAATCTGTTTAAAGTGTGTGTGCACTGTGAGCTGCTGATGAATCTGTTTAAAGTGTGTGTGCACTGTGAGCTGCTGATGAATCTGTTTAAAGTGTGTCTGCACTGTGAGCTGCTGATGAATCTGTTTAAAGTGTGTCTGCACTGTGAGCTGCTGATGAATCTGTTTAAAGTGTGTCTGCACTGTGAGCTGCTGATGAACCTGTTTAAAGTGTGTCTGCGCTGTGAGCTGCTGATGAATCTGTTTAAAGTGTGTCTGCACTGTGAGCTGCTGATGACCCTGTTTAAAGTGTGTCTGCGCTGTGAGCTGCTGATGAATCTGTTTAAAGTGTGTGTGCACTGTGAGCTGCTGATGAATCTGTTTAAAGTGTGTCTGCACTGTGAGCTGCTGATGAACCTGTTTAAAGTGTGTCTGCACTGTGAGCTGCTGATGAATCTGTTTAAAGTGTGTGTGCACTGTGAGCTGCTGATGAATCTGTTTAAAGTGTGTGTGCACTGTGAGCTGCTGATGAATCTGTTTAAAGTGTGTCTGCACTGTGAGCTGCTGATGAACCTGTTTAAAGTGTGTGTGCACTGTGAGCTGCTGATGAATTTGTTTAAAGTGTGTCTGCACTGTGAGCTGCTGATGAACCTGTTTAAAGTGTGTGTGCACTGTGAGCTGCTGATGAATCTGTTTAAAGTGTGTCTGCACTGTGAGCTGCTGATGAACCTGTTTAAAGTGTGTGTGCACTGTGAGCTGCTGATGAACCTGTTTAAAGTGTGTGTGCACTGTGAGCTGCTGATGAATCTGTTTAAAGTGTGTCTGCACTGTGAGCTGCTGATGAATCTGTTTAAAGTGTGTCTGCACTGTGAGCTGCTGATGAATCTGTTTAAAGTGTGTGCACTGTGAGCTGCTGATGAATCTGTTTAAAGTGTGTGTGCACTGTGAGCTGCTGATGAACCTGTTTAAAGTGTGTCTGCACTGTGAGCTGCTGATGAACCTGTTTAAAGTGTGTGTGCACTGTGAGCTGCTGATGAATCTGTTTAAAGTGTGTGTGCACTGTGAGCTGCTGATGAACCTGTTCAAAGTGTGTGTGCACTGTGAGCTGCTGATGAATCTGTTTAAAGTGTGTGTGCACTGTGAGCTGCTGATGAATCTGTTTAAAGTGTGTGTGCACTGTGAGCTGCTGATGAATCTGTTTAAAGGGTGTGTGTGCACTGTGAGCTGCTGATGAATCTGTTTAAAGTGTGTGCACTGTGAGCTGCTGATGAATCTGTTTAAAGTGTGTGCACTGTGAGCTGCTGATGAACCTGTTTAAAGTGTGTGTGTGCACTGTGAGCTGCTGATGAATCTGTTTAAAGTTTGTGTGCACTATGAGCTGCTGATGAACCTGTTTAAAGTGTGTCTGCACTGTGAGCTGCTGATGAACCTGTTTAAAGTGTGTGTGCACTGTGAGCTGCTGATGAATCTGTTTAAAGTGTGTCTGCACTGTGAGCTGCTGATGAATCTGTTTAAAGTGTGTCTGCGCTGTGAGCTGCTGATGAATCTGTTTAAAGTGTGTCTGCACCGTGAGCTGCTGATGAATCTGTTTAAAGTGTGTGTGCACTGTGAGCTGCTGATGAATCTGTTTAAAGTGTGTGTGCACTGTGAGCTGCTGATGAACCTGTTTAAAGTGTGTGTGCACTGTGAGCTGCTGATGAATCTGTTTAAAGTGTGTCTGCACTGTGAGCTGCTGATGAATCTGTTTAAAGCGTGTGTGCACTGTGAGCTGCTGATGAACCTGTTTAAAGTGTGTGTGCTGTGAGCTGCTGATGAATCTGTTTAAAGTGTGTGTGCACTGTGAGCTGCTGATGAACCTGTTTAAAGTGTGTCTGCACTGTGAGCTGCTGATGAATCTGTTTAAAGTGTGTCTGCACTGTGAGCTGCTGATGAATCTGTTTAAAGTGTGTCTGCACTGTGAGCTGCTGATGAATCTGTTTAAAGTGTGTCTGCGCTGTGAGCTGCTGATGAATCTGTTTAAAGTGTGTGTGTGCTGTGAGCTGCTGATGAACCTGTTTAAAGTGTGTCTGCACTGTGAGCTGCTCATGAATCTGTTTAAAGTGTGTCTGCACTGTGAGCTGCTGATGAATCTGTTTAAAGTGTGTGTGCACTGTGAGCTGCTGATGAATCTGTTTAAAGTGTGTGTGCGCTGAGCTGCTGATGATCCTGTTTAAAGTGTGTCTGCACTGTGAGCTGCTGATGAATCTGTTTAAAGTGTGTGTGCACTGTGAGCTGCTGATGAACCTGTTTACAGTGTGTGCGCACTGTGAGCTGCTGATGAATCTGTTTAAAGTGTGTGTGCGCTGTGAGCTGCTGATGAACCTGTTTAAAGTGTGTGTGCACTGTGAGCTGCCGATGAATCTGTTTAAAGTGTGTGTGCACTGTGAGCTGCTGATGAACCTGTTTAAAGTGTGTCTGCACTGTGAGCTGCTGATGAATCTGTTTAAAGTGTGTCTGCACTGTGAGCTGCTGATGAATCTGTTTAAAGTGTGTGTGCACTGTGAGCTGCTGATGAATCTGTTTAAAGTGTGTGCACTGTGAGCTGCTGATGAATCTGTTTAAAGTGTGTGTGCACTGTGAGCTGCTGATGAACCTGTTTAAAGTGTGTGTGCACTGTGAGCTGCTGATGAACCTGTTTAAAGTGTGTGTGCCCTGTGAGCTGCTGATGAATCTGTTTAAAGTGTGTGTGCACTGTGAGCTGCTGATGAACCTGTTTAAAGTGTGTGTGCACTGTGAGCTGCTGATGAATCTGTTTAAAGTGTGTGTGCTGTGAGCTGCTGATGAATCTGTTTAAAGTGTGTGTGCATTGTGAGCTGCTGATGAATCTGTTTAAAGTGTGTTTGCACTGTGAGCTGCTGATGAATCTGTTTAAAGTGTGTCTGCACTGTGAGCTGCTGATGAACCTGTTTAAAGTGTGTGTGCACTGTGAGCTGCTGATGAATCTGTTTAAAGTGTGTGTGCTGTGAGCTGCTGATGAATCTGTTTAAAGTGTGTCTGCACTGTGAGCTGCTGATGAATCTGTTTAAAGTGTGTGTGCACTGTGAGCTGCTGATGAATCTGTTTAAAGTGTGTCTGCACTGTGAGCTGCTGATGAATCTGTTTAAAGTGTGTGTGCTGTGAGCTGCTGATGAATCTGTTTAAAGTGTGTGTGCACTGTGAGCTGCTGATGAACCTGTTTAAAGTGTGTGTGCACTGTGAGCTGCTGATGAATCTGTTTAAAGTGTGTCTGCACTGTGAGCTGCTGATGAACCTGTTTAAAGTGTGTGTGCACTGTGAGCTGCTGATGAATCTGTTTAAAGTGTGTGCACTGTGAGCTGCTGATGAACCTGTTTAAAGTGTGTGTGCACAGTGAGCTGCTGATGAATCTGTTTAAAGTGTGTGCACTGTGAGCTGCTGATGAATCTGTTTAAAGTGTGTGTGCACTGTGAGCTGCTGATGAACCTGTTTAAAGTGTGTCTGCACTGTGAGCTGCTGATGAACCTGTTTAAAGTGTGTGTGCACTGTGAGCTGCTGATGAATCTGTTTAAAGTGTGTGTGCACTGTGAGCTGCTGATGAACCTGTTTAAAGTGTGTGTGCACTGTGAGCTGCTGATGAATCTGTTTAAAGTGTGTGTGCACTGTGAGCTGCTGATGAATCTGTTTCAAGTGTGTCTGCACTGTGAGCTGCTGATGAATCTGTTTAAAGTGTGTCTGCACTGTGAGCTGCTGATGAATCTGTTTAAAGTGTGTCTGCACTGTGAGCTGCTGATGAATCTGTTTAAAGTGTGTGTGTACTGTGAGCTGCTGATGAATCCGTTTAAAGTGTGTATGCACTGTGAGCTGCTGATGAATCTGTTTAAAGTGTGTGTCTGCTCTGTGAGCTGCTGATGAACCTGTTTAAAGTGTGTGTGTACTGTGAGCTGCTGATGAATCTGTTTAAAATGTGTGTGCACTGTGAGCTGCTGATGAGTCTGTTTAAAGTGTGTGTGCTGTGAGCTGCTGATGAATCTGTTTAAAGTGTGTGTGCACTGTGAGCTGCTGATGAATCTGTTTAAAGTGTGTGTGCACTGTGAGCTGCTGATGAATCTGTTTAAAGTGTGTCTGCACTGTGAGCTGCTGATGAATCTGTTTAAAGTGTGTCTGCACTGTGAGCTGCTGATGAATCTGTTTAAAGTGTGTCTGCACTGTGAGCTGCTGATGAACCTGTTTAAAGTGTGTCTGCGCTGTGAGCTGCTGATGAATCTGTTTAAAGTGTGTCTGCACTGTGAGCTGCTGATGACCCTGTTTAAAGTGTGTCTGCGCTGTGAGCTGCTGATGAATCTGTTTAAAGTGTGTGTGCACTGTGAGCTGCTGATGAATCTGTTTAAAGTGTGTCTGCACTGTGAGCTGCTGATGAACCTGTTTAAAGTGTGTCTGCACTGTGAGCTGCTGATGAACCTGTTTAAAGTGTGTGTGCACTGTGAGCTGCTGATGAACCTGTTTAAAGTGTGTCTGTGCTGTGAGCTGCTGATGAACCTGTTTAAAGTGTGTCTGCATTGTGAGCTGCTGATGAATCTGTTTAAAGTGTGTCTGCACTGTGAGCTGCTGATGAACCTGTTTAAAGTGTGTGTGTGCACTGTGAGCTGCTGATGAATCTGTTTAAAGTGTGTGTGCATTGTGAGCTGCTGATGAATCTGTTTAAAGTGTGTCTGCACTGAGAGCTGCTGATGAACCTGTTTAAAGTGTGTGTGTGCACTGTGAGCTGCTGATGAATCTGTTTAAAGTGTGTCTGCACTGTGAGCTGCTGATGAACCTGTTTAAAGTGTGTGTGCACTGTGAGCTGCTGATGAATCTGTTTCAAGTGTGTCTGCACTGTGAGCTGCTGATGAATCTGTTTAAAGTGTGTCTGCACTGTGAGCTGCTGATGAATCTGTTTAAAGTGTGTCTGCACTGTGAGCTGCTGATGAATCTGTTTAAAGTGTGTGTGTACTGTGAGCTGCTGATGAATCCGTTTAAAGTGTGTATGCACTGTGAGCTGCTGATGAATCTGTTTAAAGTGTGTGTCTGCTCTGTGAGCTGCTGATGAACCTGTTTAAAGTGTGTGTGTACTGTGAGCTGCTGATGAATCTGTTTAAAATGTGTGTGCACTGTGAGCTGCTGATGAGTCTGTTTAAAGTGTGTGTGCTGTGAGCTGCTGATGAATCTGTTTAAAGTGTGTGTGCACTGTGAGCTGCTGATGAATCTGTTTAAAGTGTGTGTGCACTGTGAGCTGCTGATGAATCTGTTTAAAGTGTGTCTGCACTGTGAGCTGCTGATGAATCTGTTTAAAGTGTGTCTGCACTGTGAGCTGCTGATGAATCTGTTTAAAGTGTGTCTGCACTGTGAGCTGCTGATGAATCTGTTTAAAGTGTGTCTGCGCTGTGAGCTGCTGATGAATCTGTTTAAAGTGTGTCTGCACTGTGAGCTGCTGATGACCCTGTTTAAAGTGTGTCTGCGCTGTGAGCTGCTGATGAATCTGTTTAAAGTGTGTGTGCACTGTGAGCTGCTGATGAATCTGTTTAAAGTGTGTCTGCACTGTGAGCTGCTGATGAACCTGTTTAAAGTGTGTCTGCACTGTGAGCTGCTGATGAATCTGTTTAAAGTGTGTGTGCACTGTGAGCTGCTGATGAATCTGTTTAAAGTGTGTGTGCACTGTGAGCTGCTGATGAATCTGTTTAAAGTGTGTGTGCACTGTGAGCTGCTGATGAATCTGTTTAAAGTGTGTCTGCACTGTGAGCTGCTGATGAATCTGTTTAAAGTGTGTGTGCACTGTGAGCTGCTGATGAATCTGTTTAAAGTGTGTCTGCACTGTGAGCTGCTGATGAACCTGTTTAAAGTGTGTGTGCACTGTGAGCTGCTGAGGAATTTGTTTAAAGTGTGTCTGCACTGTGAGCTGCTGATGAACCTGTTTAAAGTGTGTGTGCACTGTGAGCTGCTGATGAATCTGTTTAAAGTGTGTCTGCACTGTGAGCTGCTGATGAACCTGTTCAAAGTGTGTGTGCACTGTGAGCTGCTGATGAATCTGTTTAAAGTGTGTGTGCACTGTGAGCTGCTGATGAACCTGTTTAAAGTGTGTCTGCACTGTGAGCTGCTGATGAATCTGTTTAAAGTGTGTGTCTGCTCTGTGAGCTGCTGATGAACCTGTTTAAAGTGTGTGTGCACTGTGAGCTGCTGATGAATCTGTTTAAAGTGTGTGTGCACTGTGAGCTGCTGATGAATCTGTTTAAAGGGTGTGTGTGCACTGTGAGCTGCTGATGAATCTGTTTAAAGTGTGTGCACTGTGAGCTGCTGATGAATCTGTTTAAAGTGTGTGCACTGTGAGCTGCTGATGAACCTGTTTAAAGTGTGTGTGTGCACTGTGAGCTGCTGATGAATCTGTTTAAAGTTTGTGTGCACTATGAGCTGCTGATGAACCTGTTTAAAGTGTGTCTGCACTGTGAGCTGCTGATGAACCTGTTTAAAGTGTGTGTGCACTGTGAGCTGCTGATGAATCTGTTTAAAGGGTGTGTGTGCACTGTGAGCTGCTGATGAATCTGTTTAAAGTGTGTGCACTGTGAGCTGCTGATGAATCTGTTTAAAGTGTGTGCACTGTGAGCTGCTGATGAATCTGTTTAAAGTGTGTGTGCACTGTGAGCTGCTGATGAATCTGTTTAAAGTGTGTGTGCTGTGAGCTGCTGATGAATCTGTTTAAAGTGTGTCTGCACTGTGAGCTGCTGATGAATCTGTTTAAAGTGTGTCTGCACTGTGAGCTGCTGATGAATCTGTTTAAAGTGTGTCTGCGCTGTGAGCTGCTGATGAATCTGTTTAAAGTGTGTGTGTGCTGTGAGCTGCTGATGAACCTGTTTAAAGTGTGTCTGCACTGTGAGCTGCTCATGAATCTGTTTAAAGTGTGTCTGCACTGTGAGCTGCTGATGAATCTGTTTAAAGTGTGTGTGCACTGTGAGCTGCTGATGAATCTGTTTAAAGTGTGTGTGCGCTGAGCTGCTGATGATCCTGTTTAAAGTGTGTCTGCACTGTGAGCTGCTGATGAATCTGTTTAAAGTGTGTGTGCACTGTGAGCTGCTGATGAACCTGTTTACAGTGTGTGCGCACTGTGAGCTGCTGATGAATCTGTTTAAAGTGTGTGTGCGCTGTGAGCTGCTGATGAACCTGTTTAAAGTGTGTGTGCACTGTGAGCTGCCGATGAATCTGTTTAAAGTGTGTGTGCACTGTGAGCTGCTGATGAACCTGTTTAAAGTGTGTCTGCACTGTGAGCTGCTGATGAATCTGTTTAAAGTGTGTCTGCACTGTGAGCTGCTGATGAATCTGTTTAAAGTGTGTGTGCACTGTGAGCTGCTGATGAATCTGTTTAAAGTGTGTGCACTGTGAGCTGCTGATGAATCTGTTTAAAGTGTGTGTGCACTGTGAGCTGCTGATGAACCTGTTTAAAGTGTGTGTGCACTGTGAGCTGCTGATGAACCTGTTTAAAGTGTGTGTGCCCTGTGAGCTGCTGATGAATCTGTTTAAAGTGTGTGTGCACTGTGAGCTGCTGATGAACCTGTTTAAAGTGTGTGTGCACTGTGAGCTGCTGATGAATCTGTTTAAAGTGTGTGTGCTGTGAGCTGCTGATGAATCTGTTTAAAGTGTGTGTGCATTGTGAGCTGCTGATGAATCTGTTTAAAGTGTGTTTGCACTGTGAGCTGCTGATGAATCTGTTTAAAGTGTGTCTGCACTGTGAGCTGCTGATGAACCTGTTTAAAGTGTGTGTGCACTGTGAGCTGCTGATGAATCTGTTTAAAGTGTGTGTGCTGTGAGCTGCTGATGAATCTGTTTAAAGTGTGTGTGTACTGTGAGCTGCTGATGAATCTGTTTAAAGTGTGTCTGCACTGTGAGCTGCTGATGAATCTGTTTAAAGTGTGTGTGCACTGTGAGCTGCTGATGAATCTGTTTAAAGTGTGTCTGCACTGTGAGCTGCTGATGAATCTGTTTAAAGTGTGTGTGCTGTGAGCTGCTGATGAATCTGTTTAAAGTGTGTGTGCACTGTGAGCTGCTGATGAACCTGTTTAAAGTGTGTGTGCACTGTGAGCTGCTGATGAATCTGTTTAAAGTGTGTCTGCACTGTGAGCTGCTGATGAACCTGTTTAAAGTGTGTGTGCACTGTGAGCTGCTGATGAATCTGTTTAAAGTGTGTGCACTGTGAGCTGCTGATGAACCTGTTTAAAGTGTGTGTGCACAGTGAGCTGCTGATGAATCTGTTTAAAGTGTGTGCACTGTGAGCTGCTGATGAATCTGTTTAAAGTGTGTGTGCACTGTGAGCTGCTGATGAACCTGTTTAAAGTGTGTCTGCACTGTGAGCTGCTGATGAACCTGTTTAAAGTGTGTGTGCGCTGTGAGCTGCTGATGAATCTGTTTAAAGTGTGTGTGCACTGTGAGCTGCTGATGAATCTGTTTAAAGTGTGTGTGCACTGTGAGCTGCTGATGAACCTGTTTAAAGTGTGTCTGCGCTGTGAGCTGCTGATGAACCTGTTTAAAGTGTGTGTGCACTGTGAGCTGCTGATGAATCTGTTTAAAGTGTGTCTGCACTGTGAGCTGCTGATGAACCTGTTTAAAGTGTGTCTGCACTGTGAGCTGCTGATGAACCTGTTTAAAGTGTGTGTGCACTGTGAGCTGCTGATGAATCTGTTTAAAGTGTGTGTGCACTGTGAGCTGCTGATGAACCTGTTTAAAGTGTGTGTGCACTGTGAGCTGCTGATGAATCTGTTTAAAGTGTGTGTGCACTGTGAGCTGCTGATGAATCTGTTTAAAGTGTGTGTGCACTGTGAGCTGCTGATGAATCTGTTTCAAGTGTGTCTGCACTGTGAGCTGCTGATGAATCTGTTTAAAGTGTGTCTGCACTGTGAGCTGCTGATGAATCTGTTTAAAGTGTGTCTGCACTGTGAGCTGCTGATGAATCTGTTTAAAGTGTGTGTGTACTGTGAGCTGCTGATGAATCCGTTTAAAGTGTGTATGCACTGTGAGCTGCTGATGAATCTGTTTAAAGTGTGTGTCTGCTCTGTGAGCTGCTGATGAACCTGTTTAAAGTGTGTGTGTACTGTGAGCTGCTGATGAATCTGTTTAAAATGTGTGTGCACTGTGAGCTGCTGATGAGTCTGTTTAAAGTGTGTGTGCTGTGAGCTGCTGATGAATCTGTTTAAAGTGTGTGTGCACTGTGAGCTGCTGATGAATCTGTTTAAAGTGTGTGTGCACTGTGAGCTGCTGATGAATCTGTTTAAAGTGTGTCTGCACTGTGAGCTGCTGATGAATCTGTTTAAAGTGTGTCTGCACTGTGAGCTGCTGATGAATCTGTTTAAAGTGTGTCTGCACTGTGAGCTGCTGATGAACCTGTTTAAAGTGTGTCTGCGCTGTGAGCTGCTGATGAATCTGTTTAAAGTGTGTCTGCACTGTGAGCTGCTGATGACCCTGTTTAAAGTGTGTCTGCGCTGTGAGCTGCTGATGAATCTGTTTAAAGTGTGTGTGCACTGTGAGCTGCTGATGAATCTGTTTAAAGTGTGTCTGCACTGTGAGCTGCTGATGAACCTGTTTAAAGTGTGTCTGCACTGTGAGCTGCTGATGAACCTGTTTAAAGTGTGTGTGCACTGTGAGCTGCTGATGAACCTGTTTAAAGTGTGTCTGTGCTGTGAGCTGCTGATGAACCTGTTTAAAGTGTGTCTGCATTGTGAGCTGCTGATGAATCTGTTTAAAGTGTGTCTGCACTGTGAGCTGCTGATGAACCTGTTTAAAGTGTGTGTGTGCACTGTGAGCTGCTGATGAATCTGTTTAAAGTGTGTGTGCATTGTGAGCTGCTGATGAATCTGTTTAAAGTGTGTCTGCACTGAGAGCTGCTGATGAACCTGTTTAAAGTGTGTGTGTGCACTGTGAGCTGCTGATGAATCTGTTTAAAGTGTGTCTGCACTGTGAGCTGCTGATGAACCTGTTTAAAGTGTGTGTGCACTGTGAGCTGCTGATGAATCTGTTTCAAGTGTGTCTGCACTGTGAGCTGCTGATGAATCTGTTTAAAGTGTGTCTGCACTGTGAGCTGCTGATGAATCTGTTTAAAGTGTGTCTGCACTGTGAGCTGCTGATGAATCTGTTTAAAGTGTGTGTGTACTGTGAGCTGCTGATGAATCCGTTTAAAGTGTGTATGCACTGTGAGCTGCTGATGAATCTGTTTAAAGTGTGTGTCTGCTCTGTGAGCTGCTGATGAACCTGTTTAAAGTGTGTGTGTACTGTGAGCTGCTGATGAATCTGTTTAAAATGTGTGTGCACTGTGAGCTGCTGATGAGTCTGTTTAAAGTGTGTGTGCTGTGAGCTGCTGATGAATCTGTTTAAAGTGTGTGTGCACTGTGAGCTGCTGATGAATCTGTTTAAAGTGTGTGTGCACTGTGAGCTGCTGATGAATCTGTTTAAAGTGTGTCTGCACTGTGAGCTGCTGATGAATCTGTTTAAAGTGTGTCTGCACTGTGAGCTGCTGATGAATCTGTTTAAAGTGTGTCTGCACTGTGAGCTGCTGATGAATCTGTTTAAAGTGTGTCTGCGCTGTGAGCTGCTGATGAATCTGTTTAAAGTGTGTCTGCACTGTGAGCTGCTGATGACCCTGTTTAAAGTGTGTCTGCGCTGTGAGCTGCTGATGAATCTGTTTAAAGTGTGTGTGCACTGTGAGCTGCTGATGAATCTGTTTAAAGTGTGTCTGCACTGTGAGCTGCTGATGAACCTGTTTAAAGTGTGTCTGCACTGTGAGCTGCTGATGAATCTGTTTAAAGTGTGTGTGCACTGTGAGCTGCTGATGAATCTGTTTAAAGTGTGTGTGCACTGTGAGCTGCTGATGAATCTGTTTAAAGTGTGTGTGCACTGTGAGCTGCTGATGAACCTGTTTAAAGTGTGTGTGCACTGTGAGCTGCTGATGAATCTGTTTAAAGTGTGTCTGCACTGTGAGCTGCTGATGAATCTGTTTAAAGTGTGTCTGCACTGTGAGCTGCTGATGAATCTGTTTAAAGTGTGTGTGCACTGTGAGCTGCTGATGAATCTGTTTAAAGTGTGTGTGCACTGTGAGCTGCTGATGAATCTGTTTAAAGTGTGTCTGCACTGTGAGCTGCTGATGAACCTGTTTAAAGTGTGTGTGCACTGTGAGCTGCTGAGGAATTTGTTTAAAGTGTGTCTGCACTGTGAGCTGCTGATGAACCTGTTTAAAGTGTGTGTGCACTGTGAGCTGCTGATGAACCTGTTTAAAGTGTGTGTGCACTGTGAGCTGCTGATGAATCTGTTTAAAGTGTGTGTGCACTGTGAGCTGCTGATGAATCTGTTTAAAGGGTGTGTGTGCACTGTGAGCTGCTGATGAATCTGTTTAAAGTGTGTGCACTGTGAGCTGCTGATGAATCTGTTTAAAGTGTGTGCACTGTGAGCTGCTGATGAACCTGTTTAAAGTGTGTGTGTGCACTGTGAGCTGCTGATGAATCTGTTTAAAGTTTGTGTGCACTATGAGCTGCTGATGAACCTGTTTAAAGTGTGTCTGCACTGTGAGCTGCTGATGAATCTGTTTAAAGTGTGTGTGCACTGTGAGCTGCTGATGAATCTGTTTAAAGTGTGTCTGCACTGTGAGCTGCTGATGAACCTGTTTAAAGTGTGTCTGCACTGTGAGCTGCTGATGAATCTGTTTAAAGTGTGTGCACTGTGAGCTGCTGATGAATCTGTTTAAAGTGTGTGTGCACTGTGAGCTGCTGATGAATCTGTTTAAAGTGTGTGTGCACTGTGAGCTGCTGATGAATCTGTTTAAAGTGTGTCTGCACTGTGAGCTGCTGATGAATCTGTTTATAGTGTGTGTGCACTGTGAGCTGCTGATGAATCTGTTTAAAGTGTGTGTGCACTGTGAGCTGCTGATGAATCTGTTTAAAGTGTGTGTGCACTGTGAGCTGCTGATGAATCTGTTTAAAGTGTGTCTGCACTGTGAGCTGCTGATGAACCTGTTTAAAGTGTGTGTGCACTGTGAGCTGCTGAGGAATTTGTTTAAAGTGTGTCTGCACTGTGAGCTGCTGATGAACCTGTTTAAAGTGTGTGTGCACTGTGAGCTGCTGATGAACCTGTTCAAAGTGTGTGTGCTGTGAGCTGCTGATGAACCTGTTTAAAGTGTGTGTGCACTGTGAGCTGCTGATGAAGCTGTTTAAAGTGTGTGTGCACTGTGAGCTGCTGATGAACCTGTTTAAAGTGTGTGTGCTGTGAGCTGCTGATGAAGCTGTTTAAAGTGTGTCTGCACTGTGAGCTGCTGATGAATCTGTTTAAAGTGTGTGTGCACTGTGAGCTGCTGATGAATCTGTTTAAAGGGTGTGTGTGCACTGTGAGCTGCTGATGAATCTGTTTAAAGTGTGTGCACTGTGAGCTGCTGATGAATCTGTTTAAAGTGTGTGCACTGTGAGCTGCTGATGAACCTGTTTAAAGTGTGTGTGTGCACTGTGAGCTGCTGATGAATCTGTTTAAAGTTTGTGTGCACTATGAGCTGCTGATGAACCTGTTTAAAGTGTGTCTGCACTGTGAGCTGCTGATGAACCTGTTTAAAGTGTGTGTGCACTGTGAGCTGCTGATGAATCTGTTTAAAGGGTGTGTGTGCACTGTGAGCTGCTGATGAATCTGTTTAAAGTGTGTGCACTGTGAGCTGCTGATGAATCTGTTTAAAGTGTGTGCACTGTGAGCTGCTGATGAACCTGTTTAAAGTGTGTGTGTGCACTGTGAGCTGCTGATGAATCTGTTTAAAGTTTGTGTGCACTATGAGCTGCTGATGAACCTGTTTAAAGTGTGTCTGCACTGTGAGCTGCTGATGAATCTGTTTAAAGTGTGTGTGCACTGTGAGCTGCTGATGAACCTGTTTAAAGTGTGTCTGCACTGTGAGCTGCTGATGAACCTGTTTAAAGTGTGTGTGCTGTGAGCTGCTGATGAACCTGTTTAAAGTGTGTGTGTGCTGTGAGCTGCTGATGAATCTGTTTAAAGTGTGTGTGCACTGTGAGCTGCTGATGAATCTGTTTAAAGTGTGTGTGCACTGTGAGCTGCTGATGAATCTGTTTAAAGTGTGTGTGCACTGTGAGCTGCTGATGAACCTGTTTAAAGTGTGTGTGCACTGTGAGCTGCTGATGAATCTGTTTAAAGTGTGTCTGCACTGTGAGCTGCTGATGAATCTGTTTAAAGCGTGTGTGCACTGTGAGCTGCTGATGAACCTGTTTAAAGTGTGTGTGCTGTGAGCTGCTGATGAATCTGTTTAAAGTGTGTGTGCACTGTGAGCTGCTGATGAACCTGTTTAAAGTGTGTCTGCACTGTGAGCTGCTGATGAATCTGTTTAAAGTGTGTGTGCACTGTGAGCTGCTGATGAATCTGTTTAAAGTGTGTCTGCGCTGTGAGCTGCTGATGAATCTGTTTAAAGTGTGTGTGTGCTGTGAGCTGCTGATGAACCTGTTTAAAGTGTGTCTGCACTGTGACCTGCTCATGAATCTGTTTAAAGTGTGTCTGCACTGTGAGCTGCTGATGAATCTGTTTAAAGTGTGTGTGCACTGTGAGCTGCTGATGAATCTGTTTAAAGTGTGTGTGCGCTGATCTGCTGATGATCCTGTTTAAAGTGTGTCTGCACTGTGAGCTGCTGATGAATCTGTTTAAAGTGTGTCTGCACTGTGAGCTGCTGATGAACCTGTTTACAGTGTGTGCGCACTGTGAGCTGCTGATGAATCTGTTTAAAGTGTGTGTGCGCTGTGAGCTGCTGATGAACCTGTTTAAAGTGTGTGTGCACTGTGAGCTGCCGATGAATCTGTTTAAAGTGTGTGTGCACTGTGAGCTGCTGATGAACCTGTTTAAAGTGTGTCTGCACTGTGAGCTGCTGATGAATCTGTTTAAAGTGTGTCTGCACTGTGAGCTGCTGATGAATCTGTTTAAAGTGTGTGTGCACTGTGAGCTGCTGATGAATCTGTTTAAAGTGTGTGCACTGTGAGCTGCTGATGAATCTGTTTAAAGTGTGTGTGCACTGTGAGCTGCTGATGAACCTGTTTAAAGTGTGTGTGCACTGTGAGCTGCTGATGAACCTGTTTAAAGTGTGTGTGCCCTCTGAGCTGCTGATGAATCTGTTTAAAGTGTGTGTGTACTGTGAGCTGCTGATGAACCTGTTTAAAGTGTGTGTGCACTGTGAGCTGCTGATGAATCTGTTTAAAGTGTGTGTGCTGTGAGCTGCTGATGAATCTGTTTAAAGTGTGTGTGCATTGTGAGCTGCTGATGAATCTGTTTAAAGTGTGTTTGCACTGTGAGCTGCTGATGAATCTGTTTAAAGTGTGTCTGCACTGTGAGCTGCTGATGAACCTGTTTAAAGTGTGTGTGCACTGTGAGCTGCTGATGAATCTGTTTAAAGTGTGTGTGCTGTGAGCTGCTGATGAATCTGTTTAAAGTGTGTGTGTACTGTGAACTGCTGATGAATCTGTTTAAAGTGTGTCTGCACTGTGAGCTGCTGATGAATCTGTTTAAAGTGTGTGTGCACTGTGAGCTGCTGATGAATCTGTTTAAAGTGTGTGTGCACTGTGAGCTGCTGATGAATCTGTTTAAAGTGTGTGTGCTGTGAGCTGCTGATGAATCTGTTTAAAGTGTGTGTGCACTGTGAGCTGCTGATGAACCTGTTTAAAGTGTGTGTGCACTGTGAGCTGCTGATGAATCTGTTTAAAGTGTGTCTGCACTGTGAGCTGCTGATGAACCTGTTTAAAGTGTGTGTGCACTGTGAGCTGCTGATGAATCTGTTTAAAGTGTGTGCACTGTGAGCTGCTGATGAATCTGTTTAAAGTGTGTGTGCACTGTGAGCTGCTGATGAACCTGTTTAAAGTGTGTCTGCACTGTGAGCTGCTGATGAACCTGTTTAAAGTGTGTGTGCACTGTGAGCTGCTGATGAATCTGTTTAAAGTGTGTGTGCACTGTGAGCTGCTGATGAACCTGTTTAAAGTGTGTGTGCACTGTGAGCTGCTGATGAATCTGTTTAAAGTGTGTCTGCACTGTGAGCTGCTGATGAATCTGTTTAAAGTGTGTGTGCACTGTGAGCTGCTGATGAATCTGTTTCAAGTGTGTCTGCACTGTGAGCTGCTGATGAATCTGTTTAAAGTGTGTCTGCACTGTGAGCTGCTGATGAATCTGTTTAAAGTGTGTCTGCACTGTGAGCTGCTGATGAATCTGTTTAAAGTGTGTGTGTACTGTGAGCTGCTGATGAATCCGTTTAAAGTGTGTATGCACTGTGAGCTGCTGATGAATCTGTTTAAAGTGTGTGTCTGCTCTGTGAGCTGCTGATGAACCTGTTTAAAGTGTGTGTGTACTGTGAGCTGCTGATGAATCTGTTTAAAATGTGTGTGCACTGTGAGCTGCTGATGAGTCTGTTTAAAGTGTGTGTGCTGTGAGCTGCTGATGAATCTGTTTAAAGTGTGTGTGCACTGTGAGCTGCTGATGAATCTGTTTAAAGTGTGTGTGCACTGTGAGCTGCTGATGAATCTGTTTAAAGTGTGTCTGCACTGTGAGCTGCTGATGAATCTGTTTAAAGTGTGTCTGCACTGTGAGCTGCTGATGAATCTGTTTAAAGTGTGTCTGCACTGTGAGCTGCTGCTGAACCTGTTTAAAGTGTGTCTGCACTGTGAGCTGCTGATGAATCTGTTTAAAGTGTGTCTGCACTGTGAGCTGCTGATGACCCTGTTTAAAGTGTGTCTGCGCTGTGAGCTGCTGATGAATCTGTTTAAAGTGTGTGTGCACTGTGAGCTGCTGATGAATCTGTTTAAAGTGTGTCTGCACTGTGAGCTGCTGATGAACCTGTTTAAAGTGTGTCTGCACTGTGAGCTGCTGATGAACCTGTTTAAAGTGTGTGTGCACTGTGAGCTGCTGATGAACCTGTTTAAAGTGTGTCTGTGCTGTGAGCTGCTGATGAACCTGTTTAAAGTGTGTCTGCATTGTGAGCTGCTGATGAATCTGTTTAAAGTGTGTCTGCACTGTGAGCTGCTGATGAACCTGTTTAAAGTGTGTGTGTGCACTGTGAGCTGCTGATGAATCTGTTTAAAGTGTGTGTGCATTGTGAGCTGCTGATGAATCTGTTTAAAGTGTGTCTGCACTGTGAGCTGCTGATGAACCTGTTTAAAGTGTGTGTGTGCACTGTGAGCTGCTGATGAATCTGTTTAAAGTGTGTCTGCACTGTGAGCTGCTGATGAACCTGTTTAAAGTGTGTGTGCACTGTGAGCTGCTGATGAAACTGTTTCAAGTGTGTCTGCACTGTGAGCTGCTGATGAATCTGTTTAAAGTGTGTCTGCACTGTGAGCTGCTGATGAATCTGTTTAAAGTGTGTCTGCACTGTGAGCTGCTGATGAATCTGTTTAAAGTGTGTGTCTGCTCTGTGAGCTGCTGATGAACCTGTTTAAAGTGTGTGTGTACTGTGAGCTGCTGATGAATCTGTTTAAAATGTGTGTGCACTGTGAGCTGCTGATGAGTCTGTTTAAAGTGTGTGTGCTGTGAGCTGCTGATGAATCTGTTTAAAGTGTGTGTGCACTGTGAGCTGCTGATGAATCTGTTTAAAGTGTGTGTGCACTGTGAGCTGCTGATGAATCTGTTTAAAGTGTGTCTGCACTGTGAGCTGCTGATGAATCTGTTTAAAGTGTGTCTGCACTGTGAGCTGCTGATGAATCTGTTTAAAGTGTGTGTGCGCTGTGAGCTGCTGATGAATCTGTTTAAAGTGTGTGCACTGTGAGCTGCTGATGAATCTGTTTAAAGTGTGTCTGCACTGTGAGCTGCTGATGAACCTGTTTAAAGTGTGTCTGCACTGTGAGCTGCTGATGAACCTGTTTAAAGTGTGTCTGCACTGTGAGCTGCTGATGAATCTGTTTAAAGTGTGTGTGCACTGTGAGCTGCTGATGAATCTGTTTAAAGTGTGTGTGCACTGTGAGCTGCTGATGAATCTGTTTAAAGTGTGTGTGCACTGTGAGCTGCTGATGAATCTGTTTAAAGTGTGTGTGCACTGTGAGCTGCTGATGAATCTGTTTAAAGTGTGTCTGCACTGTGAGCTGCTGATGAACCTGTTTAAAGTGTGTGTGCACTGTGAGCTGCTGATGAATTTGTTTAAAGTGTGTCTGCACTGTGAGCTGCTGATGAACCTGTTTAAAGTGTGTGTGCACTGTGAGCTGCTGATGAATCTGTTTAAAGTGTGTCTGCACTGTGAGCTGCTGATGAACCTGTTTAAAGTGTGTGTGCACTGTGAGCTGCTGATGAACCTGTTTAAAGTGTGTGTGCACTGTGAGCTGCTGATGAATCTGTTTAAAGTGTGTCTGCACTGTGAGCTGCTGATGAATCTGTTTAAAGTGTGTGTGCACTGTGAGCTGCTGATGAATCTGTTTAAAGTGTGTGCACTGTGAGCTGCTGATGAATCTGTTTAAAGTGTGTGTGCACTGTGAGCTGCTGATGAACCTGTTTAAAGTGTGTCTGCACTGTGAGCTGCTGATGAACCTGTTTAAAGTGTGTGTGCACTGTGAGCTGCTGATGAATCTGTTTAAAGTGTGTGTGCACTGTGAGCTGCTGATGAACCTGTTCAAAGTGTGTGTGCACTGTGAGCTGCTGATGAACCTGTTTAAAGTGTGTGTGCACTGTGAGCTGCTGATGAATCTGTTTAAAGTGTGTGTGCACTGTGAGCTGCTGATGAATCTGTTTAAAGGGTGTGTGTGCACTGTGAGCTGCTGATGAATCTGTTTAAAGTGTGTGCACTGTGAGCTGCTGATGAATCTGTTTAAAGTGTGTGCACTGTGAGCTGCTGATGAACCTGTTTAAAGTGTGTGTGTGCACTGTGAGCTGCTGATGAATCTGTTTAAAGTGTGTGTGCACTGTGAGCTGCTGATGAACCTGTTTAAAGTGTGTCTGCACTGTGAGCTGCTGATGAACCTGTTTAAAGTGTGTGTGCACTGTGAGCTGCTGATGAATCTGTTTAAAGTGTGTCTGCACTGTGAGCTGCTGATGAATCTGTTTAAAGTGTGTCTGCGCTGTGAGCTGCTGATGAATCTGTTTAAAGTGTGTCTGCACCGTGAGCTGCTGATGAATCTGTTTAAAGTGTGTGTGCACTGTGAGCTGCTGATGAATCTGTTTAAAGTGTGTGTGCACTGTGAGCTGCTGATGAACCTGTTTAAAGTGTGTGTGCACTGTGAGCTGCTGATGAATCTGTTTAAAGTGTGTCTGCACTGTGAGCTGCTGATGAATCTGTTTAAAGCGTGTGTGCACTGTGAGCTGCTGATGAACCTGTTTAAAGTGTGTGTGCTGTGAGCTGCTGATGAATCTGTTTAAAGTGTGTGTGCACTGTGAGCTGCTGATGAACCTGTTTAAAGTGTGTCTGCACTGTGAGTTGCTGATGAATCTGTTTAAAGTGTGTCTGCACTGTGAGCTGCTGATGAATCTGTTTAAAGTGTGTCTGCGCTGTGAGCTGCTGATGAATCTGTTTAAAGTGTGTGTGTGCTGTGAGCTGCTGATGAACCTGTTTAAAGTGTGTCTGCACTGTGAGCTGCTCATGAATCTGTTTAAAGTGTGTCTGCACTGTGAGCTGCTGATGAATCTGTTTAAAGTGTGTGTGCACTGTGAGCTGCTGATGAATCTGTTTAAAGTGTGTGTGCGCTGAGCTGCTGATGATCCTGTTTAAAGTGTGTCTGCACTGTGAGCTGCTGATGAATCTATTTAAAGTGTGTCTGCACTGTGAGCTGCTGATGAACCTGTTTACAGTGTGTGCGCACTGTGAGCTGCTGATGAATCTGTTTAAAGTGTGTGTGCGCTGTGAGCTGCTGATGAACCTGTTTAAAGTGTGTGTGCACTGTGAGCTGCAGATGAATCTGTTTAAAGTGTGTGTGCACTGTGCGCTGCTGATGAACCTGTTTAAAGTGTGTGTGCACTGTGAGCTGCTGATGAATCTGTTTAAAGTGTGTCTGCACTGTGAGCTGCTGATGAATCTGTTTAAAGTGTGTCTGCACTGTGAGCTGCTGATGAATCTGTTTAAAGTGTGTGTGCACTGTGAGCTGCTGATGAATCTGTTTAAAGTGTGTGCACTGTGAGCTGCTGATGAATCTGTTTAAAGTGTGTGTGCACTGTGAGCTGCTGATGAACCTGTTTAAAGTGTGTCTGCACTGTGAGCTGCTGATGAACCTGTTTAAAGCGTGTGTGCCCTGTGAGCTGCTGATGAATCTGTTTAAAGTGTGTGTGCACTGTGAGCTGCTGATGAACCTGTTTAAAGTGTGTGTGCACTGTGAGCTGCTGATGAATCTGTTTAAAGTGTGTGTGCACTGTGAGCTGCTGATGAATCTGTTTAAAGTGTGTGTGTACTGTGAGCTGCTGATGAATCTGTTTAAAGTGTGTCTGCACTGTGAGCTGCTGATGAATCTGTTTAAAGTGTGTCTGCACTGTGAGCTGCTGATGAACCTGTTTAAAGTGTGTCTGCGCTGTGAGCTGCTGATGAATCTGTTTAAAGTGTGTCTGCACTGTGAGCTGCTGATGACCCTGTTTAAAGTGTGTCTGCGCTGTGAGCTGCTGATGAATCTGTTTAAAGTGTGTCTGCACTGTGAGCTGCTGATGAACCTGTTTAAAGTGTGTCTGCACTGTGAGCTGCTGATGAACCTGTTTAAAGTGTGTGTGCACTGTGAGCTGCTGATGAACCTGTTTAAAGTGTGTCTGTGCTGTGAGCTGCTGATGAACCTGTTTAAAGTGTGTCTGCATTGTGAGCTGCTGATGAATCTGTTTAAAGTGTGTCTGCACTGTGAGCTGCTGATGAACCTGTTTAAAGTGTGTGTGTGCACTGTGAGCTGCTGATGAATCTGTTTAAAGTGTGTGTGCATTGTGAGCTGCTGATGAATCTGTTTAAAGTGTGTCTGCACTGTGAGCTGCTGATGAACCTGTTTAAAGTGTGTGTGCGCTGTGAGCTGCTGATGAACCTGTTTAAAGTGTGTGTGCACTGTGAGCTGCTGATGAATCTGTTTAAAGTGTGTCTGCACTGTGAGCTGCTGATGAATCTGTTTAAAGTGTGTCTGCGCTGTGAGCTGCTGATGAATCTGTTTAAAGTGTGTGTGCACTGTGAGCTGCTGATGAACCTGTTTAAAGTGTGTGTGCACTGTGAGCTGCTGATGAATCTGTTTAAAGCGTGTGTGCACTGTGAGCTGCTGATGAACCTGTTTAAAGTGTGTGTGCTGTGAGCTGCTGATGAATCTGTTTAAAGTGTGTGTGCACTGTGAGCTGCTGATGAACCTGTTTAAAGTGTGTGTGCACTGTGAGCTGCTGATGAATCTGTTTAAAGTGTGTCTGCACTGTGAGCTGCTGATGAATCTGTTTAAAGTGTGTCTGCGCTGTGAGCTGCTGATGAATCTGTTTAAAGTGTGTGTGTGCTGTGAGCTGCTGATGAACCTGTTTAAAGTGTGTCTGCACTGTGAGCTGCTGACGAATCTGTTTAAAGTGTGTCTGCACTGTGAGCTGCTGATGAATCTGTTTAAAGTGTGTGTGCACTGTGAGCTGCTGATGAATCTGTTTAAAGTGTGTGTGCGCTGAGCTGCTGATGATCCTGTTTAAAGTGTGTCTGCACTGTGAGCTGCTGATGAATCTGTTTAAAGTGTGTCTGCACTGTGAGCTGCTGATGAACCTGTTTACAGTGTGTGCGCACTGTGAGCTGCTGATGAATCTGTTTAAAGTGTGTGTGTGCTGTGAGCTGCTGATGAACCTGTTTAAAGTGTGTGTGCACTGTGAGCTGCAGATGAATCTGTTTAAAGTGTGTGTGCACTGTGCGCTGCTGATGAACCTATTTAAAGTGTGTGTGCACTGTGAGCTGCTGATGAATCTGTTTAAAGTGTGTCTGCACTGTGAGCTGCTGATGAATCTGTTTAAAGTGTGTCTGCACTGTGAGCTGCTGATGAATCTGTTTAAAGTGTGTGTGCACTGTGAGCTGCTGATGAATCTGTTTAAAGTGTGTGCACTGTGAGCTGCTGATGAATCTGTTTAAAGTGTGTGTGCACTGTGAGCTGCTGATGAACCTGTTTAAAGTGTGTCTGCACTGTGAGCTGCTGATGAACCTGTTTAAAGTGTGTGTGCACTGTGAGCTGCTGATGAATCTGTTTAAAGTGTGTGTGCACTGTGAGCTGCTGATGAACCTGTTTAAAGTGTGTGTGTGCACTGTGAGCTGCTGATGAACCTGTTTAAAGTGTGTCTGCACTGTGAGCTGCTGATGAATCTGTTTAAAGTGTGTGTGCACTGTGAGCTGCTGATGAATCTGTTTAAAGTGTGTGTGCACTGTGAGCTGCTGATGAATCTGTTTAAAGTGTGTGTGCACTGTGAGCTGCTGATGAATCTGTTTAAAGTGTGTGTGCACTGTGAGCTGCTGATGAATCTGTTTAAAGTGTGTCTGCACTGTGAGCTGCTGATGAATCTGTTTAAAGTGAGTGTGTGCACTGTGAGCTGCTGATGAACCTGTTTAAAGTGTGTGTGTGCACTGTGAGCTGCTGATGAATCTGTTTAAAGTGTGTGCACTGTGAGCTGCTGATGAATCTGTTTAAAGTGTGTGCACTGTGAGCTGCTGATGAACCTGTTTAAAGTGTGTGTTTGCACTGTGAGCTGCTGATGAATCTGTTTAAAGTGTGTGTGCACTGTGAGCTGCTGATGAACCTGTTTAAAGTGTGTCTGCACTGTGAGCTGCTGATGAATCTGTTTAAAGTGTGTGTGCACTGTGAGCTGCTGATGAATCTGTTTAAAGTGTGTCTGCACTGTGAGCTGCTGATGAATCTGTTTAAAGAGTGTCTGCGCTGTGAGCTGCTGATGAATCTGTTTAAAGTGTGTCTGCACCGTGAGCTGCTGATGAATCTGTTTAAAGTGTGTGTGCACTGTGAGCTGCTGATGAATCTGTTTAAAGTGTGTGTGCACTGTGAGCTGCTGATTAACCTGTTTAAAGTGTGTGTGCACTGTGAGCTGCTGATGAATCTTTTTAAAGTGTGTCTGCACTGTGAGCTGCTGATGAATCTGTTTAAAGTGTGTGTGCACTGTGAGCTGCTGATGAACCTGTTTAAAGTGTGTGTGCACTGTGAGCTGCTGATGAATCTGTTTAAAGTGTGTCTGCGCTGTGAGCTGCTGATGAATCTGTTTAAAGTGTGTCTGCACTGTGAGCTGCTGATGAATCTGTTTAAAGTGTGTCTGCACTGTGAGCTGCTGATGAATCTGTTTAAAGTGTGTGTGCACTGTGAGCTGCTGATGAATCTGTTTAAAGTGTGTGTGCGCTGAGCTGCTGATGATCCTGTTTAAAGTTTGTCTGCACTGTGAGCTGCTGATGAATCTGTTTAAAGTGTGTCTGCACTGTGAGCTGCTGATGAACCTGTTTAAAGTGTGTGCGCACTGTGAGCTGCTGATGAATCTGTTTAAAGTGTGTGTGTGCTGTGAGCTGCTGATGAATCTGTTTAAAGTGTGTGTGCACTGTGAGCTGCTGATGAATCTGTTTAAAGTGTGTCTGCACTGTGAGCTGCTGATGTACCTGTTTAAAGTGTGTGTGTACTGTGAGCTGCTGATGAATCTGTTTAAAGTGTGTCTGCACTGTGAGCTGCTGATGAATCTGTTTAAAGTGTCTGTGCACTGTGAGCTGCTGATGAATCTGTTTAAAGTGTGTGTGCACTGTGACCTGCTGATGAATCTGTTTAAAGTGTGTGTGCACTGTGAGCTGCTGATGAATCTGTTTAAAGTGTGTGTGCGCTGAGCTGCTGATGATCCTGTTTAAAGTTTGTCTGCACTGTGAGCTGCTGATGAATCTGTTTAAAGTGTGTCTGCACTGTGAGCTGCTGATGAACCTGTTTACAGTGTGTGTGCACTGTGAGCTGCAGATGAATCTGTTTAAAGTGTGTGTGCACTGTGAGCTGCTGATGAATCTGTTTAAAGTGTGTGTGCACTGTGAGCTGCTGATGAATCTGTTTAAAGTGTGTCTGCACTGTGAGCTGCTGATGTACCTGTTTAAAGTGTGTGTGTACTGTGAGCTGCTGATGAATCTGTTTAAAGTGTGTCTGCACTGTGAGCTGCTGATGAATCTGTTTAAAGTGTGTGTGCACTGTGAGCTGCTGATGAATCTGTTTAAAGTGTGTGTGCACTGTGACCTGCTGATGAATCTGTTTAAAGTGTGTCTGCACTGTGAGCTGCTGATGAATCTGTTTAAAGTGTGTGTGCTGTGAGCTGCTGATGAATCTGTTTAAAGTGTGTGTGCACTGTGAGCTGCTGATGAATCTGTTTAAAGTGTGTGTGCACTGTGAGCTGCTGATGAATCTGTTTAAAGTGTGTGTGCACTGTGAGCTGCTGATGAATCTGTTTCAAGTGTGTGTGCACTGTGAGCTGCTGATGAATCTGTTTAAAGTGTGTGTGCACTGTGAGCTGCTGATGAACCTGTTTAAAGTGTGTGTGCTGTGAGCTGCTGATGAATCTGTTTAAAGTGTGTGTGCACTGTGAGCTGCTGATGAATCTGTTTCAAGTGTTTGTGCACTGTGAGCTGCTGATGAACCTGTTTAAAGTGTGTGTGCTGTGAGCTGCTGATGAAACTGTTTAAAGTGTGTGTGCTGTGAGCTGCTGATGAATCTGTTTAAAGTGTGTCTGCACTGTGAGCTGCTGATGAACCTGTTTAAAGTGTGTCTGCGCTGTGAGCTGCTGATGAATCTGTTTAAAGTGTGTCTGCACTGTGAGCTGCTGATGAACCTGTTTAAAGTGTGTGTGCACTGTGAGCTGCTGATGAATCTGTTTAAAGTGTGTGTGCACTGTGAGCTGCTGATGAATCTGTTTAAAGTGTGTGTGCACTGTGAGCTGCTGATGAACCTGTTTAAAGTGTGTGTGCACTGTGAGCTGCTGATGAATCTTTTTAAAGTGTGTCTGCACTGTGAGCTGCTGATGAATCTGTTTAAAGTGTGTGTGCACTGTGAGCTGCTGATGAACCTGTTTAAAGTGTGTGTGCACTGTGAGCTGCTGATGAATCTGTTTAAAGTGTGTCTGCGCTGTGAGCTGCTGATGAATCTGTTTAAAGTGTGTCTGCACTGTGAGCTGCTGATGAATCTGTTTAAAGTGTGTCTGCACTGTGAGCTGCTGATGAATCTGTTTAAAGTGTGTGTGCACTGTGAGCTGCTGATGAATCTGTTTAAAGTGTGTGTGCGCTGAGCTGCTGATGATCCTGTTTAAAGTTTGTCTGCACTGTGAGCTGCTGATGAATCTGTTTAAAGTGTGTCTGCACTGTGAGCTGCTGATGAACCTGTTTAAAGTGTGTGCGCACTGTGAGCTGCTGATGAATCTGTTTAAAGTGTGTGTGTGCTGTGAGCTGCTGATGAATCTGTTTAAAGTGTGTGTGCACTGTGAGCTGCTGATGAATCTGTTTAAAGTGTGTCTGCACTGTGAGCTGCTGATGTACCTGTTTAAAGTGTGTGTGTACTGTGAGCTGCTGATGAATCTGTTTAAAGTGTGTCTGCACTGTGAGCTGCTGATGAATCTGTTTAAAGTGTGTGTGCACTGTGAGCTGCTGATGAATCTGTTTAAAGTGTGTGTGCACTGTGACCTGCTGATGAATCTGTTTAAAGTGTGTGTGCACTGTGAGCTGCTGATGAATCTGTTTAAAGTGTGTGTGCGCTGAGCTGCTGATGATCCTGTTTAAAGTTTGTCTGCACTGTGAGCTGCTGATGAATCTGTTTAAAGTGTGTCTGCACTGTGAGCTGCTGATGAACCTGTTTACAGTGTGTGTGCACTGTGAGCTGCAGATGAATCTGTTTAAAGTGTGTGTGCACTGTGAGCTGCTGATGAATCTGTTTAAAGTGTGTGTGCACTGTGAGCTGCTGATGAATCTGTTTAAAGTGTGTCTGCACTGTGAGCTGCTGATGTACCTGTTTAAAGTGTGTGTGTACTGTGAGCTGCTGATGAATCTGTTTAAAGTGTGTGTGCACTGTGAGCTGCTGATGAATCTGTTTAAAGTGTGTGTGCACTGTGAGCTGCTGATGAATCTGTTTAAAGTGTGTGTGCACTGTGACCTGCTGATGAATCTGTTTAAAGTGTGTCTGCACTGTGAGCTGCTGATGAATCTGTTTAAAGTGTGTGTGCTGTGAGCTGCTGATGAATCTGTTTAAAGTGTGTGTGCACTGTGAGCTGCTGATGAATCTGTTTAAAGTGTGTGTGCACTGTGAGCTGCTGATGAATCTGTTTAAAGTGTGTGTGCACTGTGAGCTGCTGATGAATCTGTTTCAAGTGTGTGTGCACTGTGAGCTGCTGATGAATCTGTTTAAAGTGTGTGTGCACTGTGAGCTGCTGATGAACCTGTTTAAAGTGTGTGTGCTGTGAGCTGCTGATGAATCTGTTTAAAGTGTGTGTGCACTGTGAGCTGCTGATGAATCTGTTTCAAGTGTTTGTGCACTGTGAGCTGCTGATGAACCTGTTTAAAGTGTGTGTGCTGTGAGCTGCTGATGAAACTGTTTAAAGTGTGTGTGCTGTGAGCTGCTGATGAATCTGTTTAAAGTGTGTCTGCACTGTGAGCTGCTGATGAACCTGTTTAAAGTGTGTCTGCGCTGTGAGCTGCTGATGAATCTGTTTAAAGTGTGTCTGCACTGTGAGCTGCTGATGAACCTGTTTAAAGTGTGTGTGCACTGTGAGCTGCTGATGAATCTGTTTAAAGTGTGTCTGCACTGTGAGCTGCTGATGAACCTGTTTAAAGTGTGTGTGCACTGTGAGCTGCTGATGAATCTGTTTAAAGTGTGTGTGTGCTGTGAGCTGCTGATGAATCTGTTTAAAGTGTGTCTGCACTGTGAGCTGCTGATGAACCTGTTTAAAGTGTGTGTGCACTGTGAGCTGCTGATGAATCTGTTTAAAGTGTGTGTGTGCTGTGAGCTGCTGATGAACCTGTTTAAAGTGTGTGTGCACTGTGAGCTGCTGATGAATCTGTTTAAAGTGTGTGTGCACTGTGAGCTGCTGATGAATCTGTTTAAAGTGTGTCTGCACTGTGAGCTGCTGATGAACCTGTTTAAAGTGTGTCTGCACTGTGAGCTGCTGATGAATCTGTTTAAAGTGTGTCTGTGCTATGAGCTGCTGATGAACCTGTTTAAAGTGTGTCTATGCTGTGAGCTGCTGATGAATCTGTTTAAAGTGTGTCTGCACTGTGAGCTGCTGATGAATCTGTTTAAAGTGTGTCTGCGCTGTGAGCTGCTGATGAACCTGTTTAAAGTGTGTGTGCACTGTGAGCTGCTGATGAATCTGTTTAAAGTGTGTGTGCACTGTGAGCTGCTGATGAATCTGTTTAAAGTGTGTCTGCGCTGTGAGCTGCTGATGAATCTGTTTAAAGTGTGTGTGCACTGTGAGCTGCTGATGAATCTGTTTAAAGTGTGTGTGCACTGTGAGCTGCTGATGAATCTGTTTAAAGTGTGTGTGCACTGTGAGCTGCTGATGAATCTGTTTAAAGTGTGTCTGCACTGTGAGCTGCTGATGAATCTGTTTCAAGTGTGTGTGCACTGTGAGCTGCTGATGAACCTGTTTAAAGTCTGTGTGCACTGTGAGCTGCTGATGAACCTGTTTAAAGTGTGTCTGCACTGTGAGCTGCTGATGAACCTGTTTAAAGTGTGTCTGCACTGTGAGCTGCTGATGAACCTGTTTAAAGTGTGTCTGCACTGTGAGCTGCTGATGAACCTGTTTAAAGTGTGTCTGCACTGTGAGCTGCTGATGAACCTGTTTAAAGTGTGTGTGCGCTGTGAGCTGCTGATGAACCTGTTTAAAGTGTGTCTGCACTGTGAGCTGCTGATGAATCTGTTTAAAGTGTGTCTGCACTGTGAGCTGCTGATGAACCTGTTTAAAGTGTGTGTGCACTGTGAGCTGCTGATGAACCTGTTTAAAGTGTGTCTGCGCTGTGAGCTGCTGATGAACCTGTTTAAAGTGTGTCTGCACTGTGAGCTGCTGATGAACCTGTTTAAAGTGTGTGTGCGCTGTGAGCTGCTGATGAACCTGTTTAAAGTGTGTCTGCACTGTGAGCTGCTGATGAATCTGTTTAAAGTGTGTGTGCACTGTGAGCTGCTGATGAATCTGTTTAAAGTGTGTGTGCACTGTGAGCTGCTGATGAATCTGTTTAAAGCGTGTGTGCACTGTGAGCTGCTGATGAATCTGTTTAAAGTGTGTCTGCACTGTGAGCTGCTGATGAACCTGTTTAAAGTGTGTGTGCACTGTGAGCTGCTGATGAATCTGTTTAAAGTGTGTCTGTACTGTGAGCTGCTGATGAACCTGTTTAAAGTGTTTCTGCACTGTGAGCTGCTGATGAATCTGTTTAAAGTGTGTCTGCACTGTGAGCTGCTGTTGAATCTGTTTAAAGTGTGTCTGTGCTCTGAGCTGCTGTGTGGGGGAGGGAATGCTCCTGTTAAATCCGGGCTCCAAGTGACCCAGAACATTCAGTGCGTGCCTCTGTGTTGGCACAGGATGCCTTGCGAACGTTGTCATGCCCCGATGTTAAAGCAATATTTTCTCCTCTCTCAATGATTTCTTTCTTTTGAAATTTCCCCATGGGATTTCCTTGTGTTATTCAATCTTTTTAACAGGCTAGGAGAGAACTGGGCTCTCTAACTCCACCCCCTGCTCTCTCTCTCTCTCTCTCTCTGTGTGGGTCAGTGTGTCTCTCTCTCTGTGAGTGGGTCAGTGTCTCTCTCTCTCTCTCTCTGTGTGGGTCAGTGTCTCTCTCTCTCTCTCTGTGAGTGGGTCAGTGTCTCTCTCTCTCTGTGAGTGGGTCAGTGTCTCTCTCTCTCTCTCTCTGTCATTGGGTCAGTGTCTCTCTCTCTCTCTCTGTGAGTGGGTCAGTGTCTCTCTCTCTCTGTGAGTGGGTCAGTGTCTCTCTCTCTCTCTCTGTGAGTGGGTCAGTGTCTCTCTCTCTCTCTGTGAGTGGGTCAGTCTCTCTCTCTCACTGTGAGTGGGTCAGTGTCTCTCTCTCTGTGAGTGGGTCAGTGTCTCTCTCTCTCTGTGAGTGGGTCAGTGTCTCTCTCTTTCTGTGAGTGGGTCAGTGTCTCTCTCTCTCTGTGAGTGGGGCAGTGTCTCTCTCTCTCTGTGAGTGGGTCAGTGTCTCTCTCTCTCTGTGAGTGGTCAGTGTCTCTCTCTCTCTCTCTGTGAGTGGGTCAGTGTCTCTCTCTCTCTGTGAGTGGGTCAGTGTCTCTCTCTCTCTCTGTGAGTGGGTCAGTGTCTCTCTCTCTCTGTGAGTTGGTCAGTGTCTCTCTCTCTCTCTCTGTCTCTCTGTGAGTGGGTCAGTGTCTTTCTCCTTCTCGCTGTGAGTGGGTCAATGTCTCTCTCTCTGTGTGTGGGTCAGTGTCTCTCTCTCTCTGTGAGTGGGTCAGTGTCTCTCTCTCTCTCTGTCAGTGGGTCAGTGTCTCTCTCTCTCTCTGTGAGTGGGTCAGTGTCTCTCTCTCTTTGTGAGTGGGTCAGTGTCTCTCTCTCTCTCTGTGAGTGGGTCAGTGTCTCTCTCTCTCTCTGTGAGTGGGTCAGCGTCTCTCTCTCTGTGAGTGGGTCAGTGTCTCTCTCTGTGAGTGGGTCAGTGTCTCTCTCTCTCTCTCTCTGTGAGTGGGTCAGTGTCTCTCTTTGTGAGTGGGTCAGTGTCTCTCTCTCTCCCTGTGAGTGGGTCTGTGTCTCTCTCTCTCTCTCTGTGAGTGGGTCAGTGTCTCTCTCTCTCTCTCTGTGAGTGGGTCAGCGTCTCTCTCTCTCTGTGAGTGGGTCAGTGTCTCTCTCTGTGAGTGGTTCAGTGTCTCTCTTTGTGAGTGGGTCAGTGTCTCTCTCTCTGTGAGAGGGTCAGTGTCTCTCTCTCTCTGTGAGAGGGTCAGTGTCTCTCTCTCTCTCTGTGAGTGGGTCAGTGTCTCTCTCTCTCTGTGAGAGGGTCAGTGTCTCTTTCTCTCTCTGTGAGTGGGTCAGTGTCTCTCTCTCTCTCTGTGAGTGGGTCAGTGTCTCTCTCTCTCTGTGAGTGGGTCAGTGTCTCTCTCTCTGTGAGTGGGTCTGTGTCTCTCTCTTTCTCAGTGGGTGGGTCAGTGTCTCTCTTTGTGAGTGGGTCAGTGTCTCTCTCTCTGTGAGTGGGTCAGTGTCTCTCTCTATCTCTGTGAGTGGGTCAGTGTCTCTCTCTATCTCTGTCAGTGCGTCAGTGTCTCTCTCTCTGTGAGTGGGTCAGTGTCTCTCTCTGTCTCTGTGAGTGGGTCAGTGTCTCTCTCTCTCTCTCTGTGAGTGGGTCAGTGTCTCTCTCTCTCTCTCTGTGAGTGGGTCAGTGTCTCTCTCTCTCTCTCTCTCTCTGTGAGTGGGTCAGTGTCTCTCTCTCTCTCTGTCAGTGCGTCAGTGTCTCTCTCTCTGTGAGTGGGTCAGTGTCTCTCTCTGTCTCTGTGAGTGGGTCAGTGTCTCTCTCTCTCTCTCTGTGAGTGGGTCAGTGTCTCTCTCTCTCTCTCTGTGAGTGGGTCAGTGTCTCTCTCTCTCTCTCTCTCTCTGTGAGTGGGTCAGTGTCTCTCTCTCTCTCTGTCAGTGCGTCAGTGTCTCTCTCTCTGTGAGTGGGTCAGTGTCTCTCTCTCTCTCTGTGAGTGGGTCAGTGTCTCTCTCTCTCTCTGTGAGTGGGTCAGTGTCTCTCTCTCTCTCTGTGAGTGGGTCAGTGTCTCTCTCTGTCTCTGTGAGTGGGTCAGTGTCTCTCTCTGTCTCTGTGAGTGGGTCAGTGTCTCTCTCTCTGTGAGTGGGTCAGTGTCTCTCTCTCTCTCTCTGTGAGTGGGTCAGTGTCTCTCTCTCTCTCTGTGAGTGGGTCAGTGTCTCTCTCTCTCTCTCTGTGAGTGGGTCAGTGTCTCTCTCTCTGTGAGTGGGTCAGTGTCTCTCTCTCTCTCTGTGAGTGGGTCAGTGTCTCTCTCTCTCTGTGAGTGGGTCAGTGTCTCTCTCTGTCTCTGTGAGTGGGTCAGTGTCTCTCTCTGTCTCTGTGAGTGGGTCAGTGTCTCTCTCTCTCTGTGAGTTGGTCAGTGTCTCTCTCTCTCTCTGTGAGTGGGTCAGTGTCTCTCTCCGTGAGTGGTCCAGTGTCAGTCTCTCTCTCCCTCTCTGCTTCACACTCTCTCTCCCTCTCTGTGTCTCCATCTCTCTGTCTCTCAGGTGTCTGTGCCTCCTTGACACCCCCTCTCTCTCAAATGCTGTCTCCCACTCACTGAGTTTCCCTCTATCTGTCTCTTTCGCTCTATGATCTCTGAATCTTTATCCTTCTTTCCCTCACGCACACACACACACACACATTTCCTCACTCTCCCTGTGTCTCTTTCTGTCAAACAATCTCTCTCCTCTTTGTATCCCTGACACCTAATCTCTCTCTCTCTCTCTCTCTCTCCATTCCTGGGCTTCTCATTCTGTCCTTGTCTCTCCATTTCTCTCTCTGTGTCTCTGCCACGCTCTCTCACCCTTTCTGTCACGTTTCCCCTCTCTGTCTCTCTGTGTGTTTCACACTTGATCTCTCTTCACCCTCACTTTCTCCCAGACTCAGCCTCTCCATGTCTCACACACATTCTCGCTGTTCCGTCTCTCCTGGTTTTTCCTCCGTTCCTTTCCCCGTCAGTTGCTTCCTCCCCTCTATCCCATCAACTCCCCCTCTCTGTCTGACCCCTTACCCCTGCTGCCTCTACACTTTGCCGCTGTCTTTCGCTGCCTCTCAATCCCTCCCTTCATCTGCATGCTGCTAGACACGTTCCTCCATCCTTTCACTCTACAGCCAAATAAACAACATTCAAGGACAGCGTTCTGTGTGGAGTGAGGTTTACAACAAGCACAAAATGTGTGTATTGGCACAGGATCAAGGCCAACAAGCCTGAGAGGAATAGATCCTCAGTCTGTGAGTAACTGGATCCTCACCCTCAGTCTGTGAGTAACAGGATCCTCACCCTCAGTCTGTAGTAACTGGATCCTCACCCTCAGTCTGTGAGTAACTGGATCCTAACCCTCAGTCTGTGAGTAACTGGATCCTCACCCTCAATCTGTGAGTAACTGGATCCTCACCCTCAGTCTGTGAGTAACTGGACCCTCACCCTCAGTCTGTGAGTAACTGGATCCTCACCCTCAGTCTGTGAGTAACTGGATCCTCACCCTCAGTCTGTGAGTAACTGGATCCTCACCCTCAGTCTGTGAGTAACTGGATCCTCACCCTCAGTCTGTAGTAACTGGATCCTCACCCTCAGTCTGTGAGTAACTGGATCCTCACCCTCAGTCTGTGAGTAACTGGATCCTCACCCTCAGTGTGTGAGTAACTGGATCCTCACCCTCAGTCTGTGAGTAACTGGATCCTCACCCTCAGTCTGTAGTAACTGGATCCTCACCCTCAGTCTGTAGTAACTGGATCCTCACCCTCAGTCTGTAGTAACTGGATCCTCACCCTCAGTCTGTAGTAACTGGATCCTCACCCTCAGTCTGAGAGTAACTGGATCCTCACCCTCAGTCTGTGAGTAACTGGATCCTCACCCTCAGTCTGTGAGTAACTGGATCCTCACCCTCAGTCTGTGAGTAACTGGATCCTCACCCTCAGTCTGAGTAACTGGATCCTCACCCTCAGTCTGAGTAACTGGATCCTCACCCTCAGTCTGAGTAACTGGATCCTCACCCTCAGTCTGTAGTAACTGGATTCAGACCCTCAGTCTGTAGTAATTGCATCCTCACCCTCAGTCTGAGTAACTGGATCCTCACCCTCAGTCTGAGTAACTGGATCCTCACCCTCAGTCTGTAGTAACTGGATTCTCACCCTCAGTCTGTAGTAACTGGATCCTCACCCTCAGTCTGAGAGTAACTGGATCCTCACCCTCAGTCTGTGAGTAACTGGATCCTCACCCTCAGTCTGAGAGTAACTGGATCCTCACCCTCAGTCTGTGAGTAACTGGATCCTCACCCTCACTCTGTGAGTAACTGGATCCTCACCCTCAGTCTGAGAGTAACTGGATCCTCACCCTCAGTCTGTGAGTAACTGGATCCTCACCCTCAGTCTGTGAGTAACTGGATCCTCACCCTCAGTCTGTGAGTAACTGGATCCTCACCCTCAGTCTGTGAGTAACAGGATCCTCACCCTCAGTCTGAGAGTAACTGGATCGTCACCCTCAGTCTGTGAGTAACTGGACCCTCACCCTCAGTCTGAGTAACAGGATCCTCACCCTCAGTCTGTGAGTAACTGGATCCTCACCCTCAGGGTGTGAGTAACTGGATCCTCACCCTCAGTCTGTGAGTAACTGGATCCTCACCCTCAGTCTTTAGTAACTGGATCCTCACCCTCAGTCTTTGAGTAACTGGATCCTCACCCTCAGTCTGTGAGTAACTGGATCCTCACCCTCAGTCTGTAGTAACTGGATCCTCACCCTCAGTCTGTGAGTAACTGGATCCTCACCCTCAGTCTGAGAGTAACTGGATCCTCATCCTCAGTCTGTAGTAACTGGATCCTCACCCTCAGTCTGTGAGTAACTGGATCCTCACCCTCAGTCTGAGAGTAACTGGATCCTCACCCTCAGTCTGTGAGTAACTGGATCCTCACCCTCAGTCTGTAGTAACTGGATCCTCATCCTCAGTCTGTAGTAACTGGATCCTCACCCTCAGTCTGTAGTAACTGGATCCTCACCCTCAGTCTTTAGTAACTGGATCCTCACCCTCAGTCTTTAGTAACTGGACCCTCACCCTCAGTCTGAGTAACTGGATCCTCACCCTCAGTCTTTAGTAACTGGATCCTCACCCTCAGTCTGAGAGTAACTGGATCCTCACCCTCAGTCTGAGTAACTGGATCCTCACCCTCAGTCTTTAGTAACTGGATCTTCACCCTCAGTCTGTGAGTAACTGGATCCTCACCGTCAGTCTGTGAGTAACTGGATCGTCACCCTCAGTCTTTAGTAACTGGACCCTCACCCTCAGTCTGTAGTAACTGGATCCTCACCGTCAGTCTGTGAGTAACTGGATCGTCACCCTCAGTCTGAGTAACTGGATCCTCACCCTCAGTCTGAGTAACTGGATCCTCACCCTCAGTCTGAGTAACTGGATCCTCACCCTCAGTCTTTAGTAACTGGATCCTCACCCTCAGTCTGTAGTAACTGGATCCTCACCGTCAGTCTGTGAGTAACTGGATCGTCACCCTCAGTCTGAGTAACTGGATCCTCACCCTCAGTCTGAGTAACTGGATCCTCACCCTCAGTCTGAATAACTGGATCCTCACCCTCAGTCTGTAGTAACTGGATTCTCACCCTCAGTCTGTAGTAACTGGATCCTCACCCTCAGTCTGAGTAACTGGATCCTCACCCTCAGTCTGAGTAACTGGATCCTCACCCTCAGTCTGAGTAACTGGATCCTCACCCTCAGTCTGTAGTAACTGGATTCTCACCCTCAGTCTATAGTAACTGGACCCTCACCCTCAGTCTTTAGTAACTGGACCCTCACCCTCAGTCTGTGAGTAACTGGATCCTCACCCTCAGTCTGTGAGTAACTGGATCCTCACCCTCAGTCTGTAGTAACTGGATCCTCACCCTCAGTCTGAGAGTAACTGGATCCTCATCCTCAGTCTGTGAGTAACTGGATCCTCACCCTCAGTCTGTAGTAACTGGATCCTCACCCTCAGTCTGAGAGTAACTGGATCCTCACCCTCAGTCTGTGAGTAACTGGATCCTCACCCTCAGTCTGTAGTAACTAGATTCCCACCTTCAGTCTGTAGTAACTGGATCCTCACCCTCAGTCTGAGTAACTGGATCCTCACCCTCAGTCTGTGAGTAACTGGATCCTCACCCTCAGTCTGTGAGTAACTGGATCCTCACCCTCAGTCTGTGAGTAACTGGATCCTCACCCTCAGGCTGTAGTAACTGGATCCTCACCCTCAGTCTGTGAGTAACTGGATCCTCACCCTCAGTCTGTGAGTAACTGGATCCTCACCCTCAGTCTGTGAGTAACTGGATCCTCACCCTCAGTCTGTGAGTAACTGGACCCTCACCCTCAGTCTGTGAGTAACTGGACCCTCACCCTTAGTCGGTGAGTAACTGGATCCTCACCCTCAGTGTGTGAGTAACTGGATCCTCACCCTCAGTCTGTAGTAACTGGATCCTCACCCTCAGTCTGTGAGCAACTGGATCCTCACCCTCATTCTGTGAGTAACTGGATCCTCACCCTCAGTCTGTGAGTAACTTGATCCTCACCCTCCTGTGTGTAATTGGATCCTCACCCTCAGTCTGTGAGTAACTGGATCCTCACCCTCAGTCTGTGAGTAACTGGATCCTCACCCTCAGTCTGTGAGTAACTGGATCCTCACCCTCAGTCTGTAGTAACTGGATCCTCACCCTCAGTCTGTGAGTAACTGGATCCTCACCCTCAGTCTGTGAGTAACTGGATCTTCACCCTCAGTGTGTGAGTAACTGGATCCTCACCCTCAGTCTGTGAGTAACTGGATCCTCACCCTCAGTCTGTAGTAACTGGATCCTCACCCTCAGTCTGTGAGTAACTGGATCCTCACCCTCAGTCTGTGAGTAACTGGATCCTCACCCTCAGTCTGTGAGTAACTGGATCCTCATCCTCAGTCTGAGTAACTGGATCCTCACCCTCAGTCTGTAGTAACTGGATCTTCACCCTCAGTCTGTGAGTAACTGGATCCTCACCCTCAGTGTGTGAGTAACTGGATCCTCACCCTCAGTGTGTGAGTAACTGGATCCTCACCCTCAGTCTGTGAGTAACTGGATCCTCATCCTCAGTCTGAGTAACTGGATCCTCATCCTCAGTCTGAGTAACTGGATCCTCACCCTCAGTCTGTAGTAACTGGATCTTCACCCTCAGTCTGTGAGTAACTGGATCCTCACCCTCAGTCTGTGAGTAACTGGATCCTCACCCTCAGTCTGTAGTAACTGGATCTTCACCCTCAGTCTATGAGTAACTGGATCCTCACCCTCAGTCTGTAGTAACTGGATCCTCACCCTCAGTCTGAGTAACTGGATCCTCACCGTCAGTCTGTGAGTAACTGGATCCTCACCCTCAGTCTGTGAGTAACTGGATCCTCACCCTCAGTCTTTAGTAACTGGATCCTCACCCTCAGTCTGAGAGTAACTGGATCCTCACCCTCAGTCTGTAGTAACTGGATCCTCACCCTCAGTCTGAGAGTAACTGGATCCTCACCCTCAGTCTGTAGTAACTGGACCCTCACCCTCAGTCTGTGAGTAACTGGATCCTCACCCTCAGTCTGAGAGTAACTGGATCCTCACCGTCAGTCTGTGAGTAACTGGATCGTCACCCTCAGTCTTTAGTAACTGGATCCTCACCCTCAGTCTGAGAGTAACTGGATCCTCATCCTCAGTCTGTAGTAACTGGATCCTCACCCTCAGTCTGAGAGTAACTGGATCCTCACCCTCAGTCTGTGAGTAACTGGATCCTCACCCTCAGTCTGTGAGTAACTGGATCCTCACCCTCAGTCTGTAGTAACTGGATCCTCACCCTCAGTCTGTGAGTAACTGGATCCTCACCCTCAGTCTGTGAGTAACTGGATCTTCACCCTCAGTGTGTGAGTAACTGGATCCTCACCCTCAGTCTGTGAGTAACTGGATCCTCACCCTCAGTCTGTAGTAACTGGATCCTCACCCTCAGTCTGTGAGTAACTGGATCCTCACCCTCAGTCTGTGAGTAACTGGATCCTCACCCTCAGTCTGTGAGTAACTGGATCCTCATCCTCAGTCTGAGTAACTGGATCCTCACCCTCAGTCTGTAGTAACTGGATCTTCACCCTCAGTCTGTGAGTAACTGGATCCTCACCCTCAGTGTGTGAGTAACTGGATCCTCACCCTCAGTGTGTGAGTAACTGGATCCTCACCCTCAGTCTGTGAGTAACTGGATCCTCATCCTCAGTCTGAGTAACTGGATCCTCATCCTCAGTCTGAGTAACTGGATCCTCACCCTCAGTCTGTAGTAACTGGATCTTCACCCTCAGTCTGTGAGTAACTGGATCCTCACCCTCAGTCTGTGAGTAACTGGATCCTCACCCTCAGTCTGTAGTAACTGGATCTTCACCCTCAGTCTATGAGTAACTGGATCCTCACCCTCAGTCTGTAGTAACTGGATCCTCACCCTCAGTCTGAGTAACTGGATCCTCACCGTCAGTCTGTGAGTAACTGGATCCTCACCCTCAGTCTGTGAGTAACTGGATCCTCACCCTCAGTCTTTAGTAACTGGATCCTCACCCTCAGTCTGAGAGTAACTGGATCCTCACCCTCAGTCTGTAGTAACTGGATCCTCACCCTCAGTCTGAGAGTAACTGGATCCTCACCCTCAGTCTGTAGTAACTGGACCCTCACCCTCAGTCTGTGAGTAACTGGATCCTCACCCTCAGTCTGAGAGTAACTGGATCCTCACCGTCAGTCTGTGAGTAACTGGATCGTCACCCTCAGTCTTTAGTAACTGGATCCTCACCCTCAGTCTGAGAGTAACTGGATCCTCATCCTCAGTCTGTAGTAACTGGATCCTCACCCTCAGTCTGAGAGTAACTGGATCCTCACCCTCAGTCTGTGAGTAACTGGATCCTCACCCTCAGTCTGAGAGTAACTGGATCCTCACCGTCAGTCTGAGAGTAACTGGATCCTCACCCTCAGTCTGAGAGTAACTGGATCCTCACCCTCAGTCTGTAGTAACTGGATCCTCACCCTCAGTCTGAGAGTAACTGGATCCTCACCCTCAGTCTGTAGTAACTGGACCCTCACCCTCAGTCTGTGAGTAACTGGATCCTCACCCTCAGTCTGAGAGTAACTGGATCCTCACCGTCAGTCTGTGAGTAACTGGATCGTCACCCTCAGTCTTTAGTAACTGGATCCTCACCCTCAGTCTGAGAGTAACTGGATCCTCATCCTCAGTCTGAGAGTAACTGGATCCTCACCCTCAGTCTGTGAGTAACTGGATCCTCACCCTCAGTCTGAGAGTAACTGGATCCTCACCCTCAGTCTGAGAGTAACTGGATCCTCACCCTCAGTCTGAGAGTAACTGGATCCTCACCCTCAGTCTGAGAGTAACTGGATCCTCACCCTCAGTCTGAGAGTAACTGGATTCTCACCCTCAGTCTGTAGTAACTGGATCCTCACCCTCAGTCTGAGAGTAACTGGATCCTCACCCTCAGTCTGTAGTAACTGGATCCTCATCCTCAGTCTGTAGTAACTGGATCCTCACCGTCAGTCTGTGAGTAACTGGATCCTCACCCTCAGTCTGTGAGTAACTGGATCCTCACCCTCAGTCTTTAGTAACTGGATCCTCACCCTCAGTCTGAGAGTAACTGGATCCTCACCCTCAGTCTGTAGTAACTGGATCCTCACCCTCAGTCTGAGAGTAACTGGATCCTCACCCTCAGTCTGTAGTAACTGGACCCTCACCCTCAGTCTGTGAGTAACTGGATCCTCACCCTCAGTCTGAGAGTAACTGGATCCTCACCGTCAGTCTGTGAGTAACTGGATCGTCACCCTCAGTCTTTAGTAACTGGATCCTCACCCTCAGTCTGAGAGTAACTGGATCCTCATCCTCAGTCTGTAGTAACTGGATCCTCACCCTCAGTCTGAGAGTAACTGGATCCTCACCCTCAGTCTGTGAGTAACTGGATCCTCACCCTCAGTCTGAGAGTAACTGGATCCTCACCGTCAGTCTGAGAGTAACTGGATCCTCACCCTCAGTCTGAGAGTAACTGGATCCTTACCCTCAGTCTGTAGTAACTGGATCCTCACCCTCAGTCTGAGAGTAACTGGATCCTCACCCTCAGTCTGTAGTAACTGGACCCTCACCCTCAGTCTGTGAGTAACTGGATCCTCACCCTCAGTCTGAGAGTAACTGGATCCTCACCGTCAGTCTGTGAGTAACTGGATCGTCACCCTCAGTCTTTAGTAACTGGATCCTCACCCTCAGTCTGAGAGTAACTGGATCCTCACCCTCAGTCTGTGAGTAACTGGATTCTCACCCTCAGTCTGTAGTAACTGGATCCTCACCGTCAGTCTGTGAGTAACTGGATCCTCACCCTCAGTCTGAGAGTAACTGGATCCTCACCCTCAGTCTGAGAGTAACTGGATCCTCACCCTCAGTCTGAGAGTAACTGGATCCTCACCCTCAGTCTGAGAGTAACTGGATCCTCACCCTCAGTCTGTAGTAACTGGACCCTCACCCTCAGTCTGTGAGTAACTGGATCCTCACCCTCAGTCTGAGAGTAACTGGATCTTCACCCTCAGTGTGTGAGTAACTGGATCCTCACCCTCAGTCTGAGAGTAACTGGATCCTCACCGTCAGTCTGTGAGTAACTGGATCGTCACCCTCAGTCTTTAGTAACTGGATCCTCACCCTCAGTCTGAGAGTAACTGGATCCTCACCCTCAGTCTGAGAGTAACTGGATCCTCACCCTCAGTCTGAGAGTAACTGGATCCTCACCCTCAGTCTGAGAGTAACTGGATCCTCACCCTCAGTCTGAGAGTAACTGGATCCTCACCCTCAGTCTGAGAGTAACTGGATCCTCACCCTCAGTCTGTGAGTAACTGGACCCTCACCCTCAGTCTGTAGTAACTGGATCCTCACCCTCAGTCTGAGTAACTGGATCCTCACCCTCAGTCTGAGAGTAACTGGATCCTCACCCTCAGTCTGAGAGTAACTGGATCCTCACCCTCAGTCTGTGAGTAACTGGACCCTCACCCTCAGTCTGTAGTAACTGGATCCTCCTTCTCAAGCATGTTGCTACACTGACCCCAGTTGACACTGTCCTAGCTTCTGTGTACTGTGCAGTAACCCCTGGGATTTGATGCTGTGTCTGGATATTGGGTCAGTTGTGATGCCCTGCAGGGTCAAATAGGTTGTCCCCGTTGACTGTGTAGGCACGGGTATGGATGGTGAATGCCATCCTGTCTCTGGCGTCTATAGAGCCCACATATTCCTGTCTATATTTATTGGTGGTTCTGAATGTGATAGAGTGCCAAGGACCCACGGGCTGTCCTGGGCGATGGAGATGAGCTGGTGAGTAATGTTCACCTTAGATGACACAATGACTCCTCAGCTCAAATAACATGGCCAGTCATGAAGCCTCAGCCATCACTTCCAGCCATCGCTGTTCCTTAGCTATTGCAAGAACTTGGCCGCTGTGCATGACAGGCTCTTGCTGGTTTGAGAAGCTGTCTCTTTTACTCTGGGATTGGCACTGAGTTCCACTGGGATTCCTTTCCCATTCACTGTCTTTAAGGATTCAGGGCTGTAACATTGAGGCGACACTAAAGTTACTGAATCCAACAGGGAAACAGTGCCCCACGGAGTTTGACCATTCTCCAGCACCCCATCCGAGTGAGCTGTCTCCAGCTGGTAGCTACAACTTGAGTGTTGACAGGAATCAACCCTAAGCAGCATCCCATTCCCAACCCAACACCCTCCCCCATCCCTCTCTTACCTCATTCACCTTCTCCCCTCTAATCTCCACCCCATCCCCCAATCCCTTTCACCTCAATCCCCCCCTTCCCCCTCAATCCTCCCTCTCCAATCCCTCCTTCCCCCAATTCCTCCCTCTCCAATTCCCCTTTCCCCCCAATTCTCCCTCTGTGATCCCCCTTCCCCCAATCCCCCTCCCCAATCCCCTCTTGCCCCAATCCTCCCTCTCCAGTCCCTTCTTCCCCCCAATCCTCCATCCTCAATCCCCAGTCCCTCAGTCCTCCCTCCCCAATCCCTCCTTCCCTCAATCCTCCCTCCCCAATCCCCTCTTCCGTCAATTCTCCCTCCCCAATCCCTCTTCCCCCCCCTCCTTCCCTCAATCCTCCCTCCCCAATCCCCCCTTCCCCAATCATCCCTCCCCAATCCCCCCTTGGCCCAAATCCTCCCTTTTCAATTGCACCTCCCCAATCCTCCCTCCCCAATACCTCCACCCCTAATCTCCCCAACCCACTCTTGCTCTTCAATTCACCCCTCCCCAACCGCGCCACCCCATTTCCCCTCTCCAATCCCCCCAGCGCCCGTTCACTCCAATCCTCCTACCCCCCCCCCCCCATCCTGCAAGCAGACTGTATGATAGGTGAGGATGTATATGGACTGTGGGATAAGATTGAAACACTTGCCTCTGAGCTGCTCCCATTGTTCCTGCATTTTACTCTGTTCCTGAACAAGCAACCTCCTTCTTGGGATACTTTCGTATATTCTCCACTGATCCCTCACTTCCCCATCTGAACTGGAGCAGTGAGAGCTGGATTTCCCAGTCAAGGTGCCTGGATGATTTGCTGTTTCAAATCCCAGTTGGTATTCCCCACTCCAGTTGGTATTCCGATGATCGAAATGGGTCAAAAATACCACCACGCTGAAGGTACATCTGGCACATTCTGACCTCAATCCCACCCTCATTGACCCTCAACAGAAGTCTGCTACACAGCAACCATGCCATTCCTGGCTGAGCTAGCCTTACTCTAGGATATTGACGTACCTCCATATCTTACACAGGCCTTATCCAGGATACTGAGATACCTCCATATCTTACACAGGCCTTATCCAGGATACTGAGATACCTCCATATCTTATACAGGCTTTATCCAGGATACTGAGATACCTCCATATCTTACACAGGCTTTATCCAGGATACTGAGATACCTCCATATCTTACACAGGCTATTATGTCACAGATGATGGAGAAGGCTGTGTTCAAATCCCAGAGGGAAACTTGAAACAACTGTCATAACCAATTTTTGCAGTTTGTACATTTTGAGATGCAGGTTTTGAGTTCAGTATTAATAAGTCTCAAGAGGTGTTTTATAAAACTAAATTAAACATTTATTAATACAAGAAAGACTGTAAGCACATATGTAAGTCTACAAAATTATGTAATATAATTCCTATAATAGCTACAAAAATCCTCTAATTAATCTGACTCCTGGTTATACTTCCGTTAAGGCAACAGTAAAACACATAGATTTAAACAGACCCCTGGCAAAGCACACGTTGGACAGTCACATTCAAAATGAGTTTCTTTCAGCTCTGGGTCCTTACAGACAGCGGCTTGAGGCTTACAGGCTGGAGGCTTTAGATCTTAGAATTCCTCTGCTTTTTGCCAAGAGCCTTCTCTTCCTTTATATATATTTTCCTCTTTGAATGCAAATTTTCATTGTATCACTATGTCTTTTGAACATTATCTCTTCTAAAAATAAGACTCTTTCGTAATGCACTTTATTAGTAATCCTTGGGAAAAATAAACAAACACACTGTTTCTGAGCTTCACCCAGCTACGTGTAATATTTCATCCCCTCTCTGTGAATCCAGATTACACTAGGAGAGAGGGAGACAGTCACTGAGAAAGGAAATATGGCTGTGAAAGCGGGTTTTAGTAAACACCTTGTCAAACGCCAGGAGAGAAGGAGTTACACTATTAGACTATTACACTACACTATTATTGGAGTTACAGTACCAAATTTCACTAGTTTGTTTAAAGAAAAAATGCAAATTGCCCCATGTTTACCGAATTAACATTTCAAACTCTTCTATACATCAAAGCCTCTAGACCAGCTGGCCTTAACCCAATTAAGACACACACACACATATACACAGACACCACTAAACTCTATTTCAAAATCATTTCCAATAACATTATAGACATTATATCTTCTTGACAAGGCTTTAACCAGAATACAGAGGTATCTTCATATTTTACACAGGCTTTATCCAGGATACTGAGATACCTCCATATCTTACACAGGCTTTATCCAGGATACTGAGATACCTCCATATCTTATACAGGCTTTATCCAGGATACTGAGATACCTCCATATCTTAGGCAGGCTTTATCCATGATGCTGAGATACCTCCATATCTTACGCAGGCTTTATCCATGATGCTGAGATACCTCCATATCTTACACAGGCTTTATCCAGGACACTGAGATACCTCCATATCTTACACAGGCTTTATCCAGGACACTGAGATACCTCCATATCTTACACAGGCTTTATCCACGATGCTGAGATACCTCCATATCTTACACAGGCTTTATCCAGGACACTGAGATACCTCCATATCTTACGCAGGCTTTATCGATGATGCTGAGATACCTCCATATCTTACACAGGCTTTATCCAGGATACTGAGATACCTCCATATCTTACGCAGGCTTTATCCATGATGCTGAGATACCTCCATATCTTACACAGGCTTTATCCAGGATACTGAGATACCTCCATATCTTACACAGGCTTTATCCACGATGCTGAGATACCTCCATATCTTACACAGGCTTTATCCAGCATACTGAGATACCTCCATATCTTACACAGGCTTTATCCAGGACACTGAGATACCTCCATATCTTACACAGGCTTTATCCAGGACACTGAGATACCTCCATATCTTACACAGGCTTTATCCAGGATACTGAGATACCTCCATATCTTACACAGGCTTTATCCAGGATACTGAGATACCTCCATATCTTACGCAGGCTTTATCCATGATGCTGAGATACCTCCATATCTTACACAGGCTTTATCCAGGATACTGAGATACCTCCATATCTTACACAGGCTTTATCCAGGATACTGAGATACCTCCATATCTTACACAGGCTTTATCCAGGATACTGAGATACCTCCATATCTTACACAGGCTTTATCCAGCATACTGAGATACCTCCATATCTTACACAGGCTTTATCCAGGATACTGAGATACCTCCATATCTTACACAGGCTTTATCCAGGACACTGAGATACCTCCATATCTTACACAGGCTTTATCCAGGACACTGAGATACCTCCATATCTTACACAGGCTTTATCCAGGATACTGAGATACCTCCATATCTTACACAGGCTTTATCCAGGATACTGAGATACCTCCATATCTTACACAGGCTTTATCCAGGATACTGAGATACCTCCATATCTTACACAGGCTTTATCCACGATGCTGAGATACCTCCATATCTTACACAGGCTTTATCCAGCATACTGAGATACCTCCATATCTTACACAGGCTTTATCCAGGACACTGAGATACCTCCATATCTTACACAGGCTTTATCCAGGACACTGAGATACCTCCATATCTTACACAGGCTTTATCCAGGATACTGAGATACCTCCATATCTTACACAGGCTTTATCCAGGATACTGAGATACCTCCATATCTTACGCAGGCTTTATCCATGATGCTGAGATACCTCCATATCTTACACAGGCTTTATCCAGGATACTGAGATACCTCCATATCTTACACAGGCTTTATCCAGGATACTGAGATACCTCCATATCTTACACAGGCTTTATCCAGGATACTGAGATACCTCCATATCTTACACAGGCTTTATCCAGCATACTGAGATACCTCCATATCTTACACAGGCTTTATCCAGGATACTGAGATACCTCCATATCTTACACAGGCTTTATCCAGGACACTGAGATACCTCCATATCTTACACAGGCTTTATCCAGGACACTGAGATACCTCCATATCTTACACAGGCTTTATCCAGGATACTGAGATACCTCCATATCTTACACAGGCTTTATCCAGGATACTGAGATACCTCCATATCTTACACAGGCTTTATCCAGGATACTGAGATACCTCCATATCTTACACAGGCTTTATCCACGATGACGAAGAAGCTAATAAAGTGGGAGAAAATTGATTATGAAAGTAAATTGGGAAGAAATATAAAAACAAACAGCAAGAGTTTCTATGGGCATATAAAAAGAAAGGGACTGTCTAAAGTGTGTGTGGAACCCTTGGAGGATGTGACTGGAGAATTTTGCATCGGTCTTCATGGTGGAGGACACGATAAACATCCCAAAGATATCAGATAAGCAAGGAGCTAATGGGAGGAAAGATCTTTTAACAGATTTGTGACATGGGTGATTTTAATCGAGAGACAAACTGGAAAAATCAGATTGGCAGCAGTAGTCTGGACGAGGAGTTCATAGAATGGCTTTGAGATAGTTTCTTAGAGCAGCATGATCTGGAACTAACTAGAGAGCAGGTATTGTGTAATGTGACAGGATTAATTAATGACCTCATCCCTAAAACCATTCTCCTGAATCTTTTCTTCACTCTCGTAAATACCTACACATCCTTCCTGAAGTGTGGTGCCCAGACCTGGATGCAATACTCCAACTGAGGCTGAATTATGTTTTATACCAAACATGTTCGAGATCCTTGCTCCCTGTGTGGACGAGAGCGGGGATTGTAGGGAGGATGAACAAACTGACCATAGCTCCGTGGCATAGGGAGCCATTCAAGTTGGGGGAGAAAAGATAAATGTATTTGTAATCGGAGATGGTATAGTTAGGGCAATAGATACTGTTCTCTGTACCCAGGATCGAGAGTCCTGGAGGCTGTGTTGCCTACCTGGTGCCAGGGTTAAGGAGATCTCATCAGGGTTGTGGAGGAACTGGAGTTGGAGGGAAAAGATCCAGTTGTCGTGGTCCACATGGGTACCAACAATATAGGTAGAAGAAGGAAAGAGGTTCTGCTGAGGGAATATGAGCAACTAGGGGCTAAATTAAAAAGCAGAACCAAAAAGGTAATAATCTCCGGATTACTACCTGAGCCACGAGCTAATTGGCACAGGGTCAATAAGATTAAAGAGGTAAATGTGTGGCTCAAAGATTGGTGTGGGAGAAATGGGTTCGAGTTCATGGGACATTGGCACCAGTACTGGGGAAAGAGGGAGCTATTCCGTTCGGACAGGCTCCACTTGAATCATGCTGGGACCAGTGTCCTGGCGAATCACAAACTAAATCGTGGGGGGGAGGGTTCAGTTGCATGGAAATACAAAAAATCCAAGTTTAAGGAGAGGGTAAGAGTGCAGGTTAGTGACGAGGCTGATTGCTATCAAAAAGTGAAAGGAAGCGACAGAGTGTGTGAACGCCATATTGCACCAAAGAATCATATAAGAGTAGGGAAAATTGACAATAGGGCAAACTTAAAGGCTTTGTATCTGAATGCACATACATTCGGAATAAAATTAATGAGTTAACAGCGCAAATAGAGATAAATAGGTATGATTTGGTGGTGATTACTGAGACGTGGTTACAGGGAGAACAGGTTTGGGAGTTGAATATCCAAGCGTCCTCAGTGTTTCGGAAGGACAGGCAGGAAGGAAAAGGAGGTGGTGTAGCTTTGTTAGTAAAGGAAGAGATCAGTGCTATAGTGAGGAATGATATAGGCACTGGAGAGCAAGACATGAGTCAGTCTGGGTAGAAATAAGAAATAGCAAGGGAAAGAAGTCCCTAGTGGGAGTAATCTATAGGTCCCCAAACAGTAGTTTAGCAGTCGGGCACACTATAAACCAGGAAATACTGGGAGCATGTAAGAAAGGCACGGCAATAATCATGGGTGATTTTAATATGCATATAGACTGGACTAGTCAAATTGGCAAGGGTAGCCTTGAGGGACAGTTCATAAAGTGTATTAGAGATTGTTCCTTGGAGCAATATGTCGTGGAACCAACCAGGGAGCAGGCTATTCTGGATTTGGTTTTGTGCAATGAGTTGGGATTAACTAATGATCTCATAGTAACGGATCCTCTAGGGAAGAGTGATCATAGCATGCTAGAATTTCAAGTTCAGTTTGAGAGTGAGAAACGTGAGTCCCACACTAGTGTTCTGGAGTTAAACAGAGGTAACTACATAGGCATGAGGGCAGATTTGGCCCTAGTGGACTGGGCAGGAAGACTACAAGGTAGGACAGTTGATGAACAGTGGCAGATATTTAAGGAGATAATCAGTTCCTCCCAAGTAAAATATATTCCAAAGATGAAGAAAGATGGTGTGAGGGGAACAGGCATCTATGGCTAAGCAAGGAAGTTAAAGATAACTTAAAGGCAAAAACTAAGGCATACCAAATTGCAAAGGTCAGTGGCAGGCTGGAAGACTGGGAAACTTTTAAAGATCAACAAAGGGTTACCAAAAAAAAATAAAAAGAGCAAAGGTAAATTATGAAAGAAAACTAATGCAAAATGTAAAAACTGATAGCAAAAGCTTCTCCAAGTATATAAAAGGAAAGAGAGTAACTAAAGTGAATATTGGTCCCTTGGAGGATGAGACTGGGGAGTTAATAGTTGGGAACACAGAAATGGCAGAGACGCTTAATCAATATTTTGCCTCAGTTTTCACAGTGGAGGATACTGGTACCACCCCAATAGTAACAGGTAGTGCAGAGGGTATAGAGAAGGAAGAGCTTGGAACAATCACCATCACTAGAGAAAAAGTACTGAGCAAACTATTGGGATTAAAGGGTGACAAGTCCCCAGGACCTGATGGCTACATCCCAGGGTCTTAAAGGAAGTGGCAGTGGAGATTGTGGATGCATTGGCAATAATATTCCAAACTTCCCTGGATTCTGGAAAGGTTCCAATGGATTGGAAAAATGCTAATATATATCAACCTTATTCAAAAAGGGGGGAGGCAGAAGGTAGGAAACTATAGACCAGTTAACTTAACATCTGTTGTTGGGAAATTGTTGGAATCCATTATTAAGGAAGTAGTAATGGAGCATTTGGAAAGTCAAATTGCAATTCATCAAAGTCAGCATGGTTTTATGAAGAGTAAATCATGTTTAACTAATTTGCTAGAGTTCTTTGAAATTGTGACAAGCAAAGTGGATAATGGGGATCCTGTAGATGTAGTACATCTGGACTTCCAGAAGGCCTTTGATAAGGTGCCGCACAAAAGATTAGTACACATCGCACGGATCTAGGGGTAATATATAATCTTGGATAGAGGATAGGCTAACCAACAGAAAGCAGAGTGGGGACAAATGGTCTTTTTCTGGATGGCAAGCTGTAACTTGTGGGCTACCACAGGGTTTGGTCCTTGTGCCCCAACTATTTACAATCCATATTGATGACTTGGATTCAGGGATAGAAGGTACTATAGCTAAATTTGCAGATGACACCAAAATCGGTGGGAAAGTAATTTCCAATGAAGAAATAAGAAATTTACAAATTGATATGGTTAGGTGAATGGGCCAAAGTTTGGCAAGTGGAGTTTAACGTGGATAAGTGTGAGGTTCTCCATTTTGGTCAGAAGAATAAAAAGGCAACTTTTTATTTAAATGGAGAGAAACTTCAGAATTCTTCAGTGCCGAGGGATCTGAGTGTCCTCGTGCATGAATCGCTGAAAACTAGTATACAGATACAGCAGGTAATTAGGAAGGCAAATGGAATTTTGGCATTTATTGCTAAAGGAATAGAGTATGAAAATAGGGAAGTGTTGTTGCAACTGTACAAGGCATTGGTGAGACCGCATCTGGAGTACTGTGCACAGGTTTGGCCCCCTTACTTGAGGAAGGATATAATTGCATTGGAGGCAGTTCAGAGGAGGGTCACTAGATTGATTCCAGAGATGCGGGGCTTGTCTTGTGAGGAGAGATTGAGCAGTTTAGGCCTATACTAGCTAGAGTTTAGAAGGATGAGAGGAGATCTAATTGAGGTACATAAGATGCTAAAGGGGATAGACAAAGTAGATGTGGAGCAGATGTTTCCCCTGTGGGGCATTAAAGAATGAGAGGCCATAGTTTTAGGCTAAGAGGTGGTAGATTTAAATCAGAGATGGGGAGGATATACTTTTCTCAAAGGGTCGTGAATCTGTGGACTTCACTACCTCAGAGTGCAGTGGATGCCGGGACGCTGAATAAGTTTAAGAAGGAGATAGGCAGGTTTTTAATTAGTAACGGGTTGAAAGGTTTTGGGGAGAGGGCGGGAAATTGGAGTTGAGGCCAAAATGAGATCAGCCATGATGGTATTGAATGGCGGGGCAGGCTCGAGGGGCTGAATTGCCGACTCCTGCTCCTAGTTCTTATCTTCTTATACAGGTTTAACATAACTCCTGTTCTGGAGACGAGTGATGTTCAATTCAAAACATTAACTCTGTTTATCTCTCTACATATGGCGCCAGACCTGCTGAGTATTTCCAGCACTTTCTGTTGCTATTTAACATACTTCCTTGCTCCTGTACTCCATATCCCTATTAATAAAGCCCAGGGATAGTGTGTACTTTATTAATTGCTCCCTCCACCTGCCTGCCACCTTCAATGATTTATGCACATATACACCCAGATCCCTTTGCTCCTGCTGCCCCTTTAGAGTTGTGCCCTTTATTTTACGTTGTCTCCCCACACTCTTGCTACCAAAATGAATCAATTCACACGTCGCTGCATTGAATTTCATCTGCCACCTTCCGTCCATTCCACCAACTTGTCTATGTCCTTTTGAAGTTCTATGTTATCCTCCTCACAGTTCACACGTCCAAGTTTTGTAATGCCCTCAAATTTTGTAATTGTCCCCTGTATACCAAGGTCTAACCATTAATATATATCAGGACAAGCAAGGGTTCCAATACCGACCCCTGGGGAACTCCACTACAAACCTTCCGGCAGCCCAGAAAACATCCACTAACCACGACTCTCTGTTCACTGTCACTCAGCCAATTCGTACCCATCTTGCTCCTGTCCCTTTTATTCCATGAGCGATAAGTTTTCTCACAGTCTGTTGGGTGTGGCACCGTATCAATGCCTTGTGGAAGTCTGTGTGCACCGCATCAACAGCATTGGCCTCATCAATTCCACCCCCACCCCCTTCAAAAAACTCCAGCAAGTTAGTCAAACACAATTTGCTCTTAACAAGTCCATGCTGGATTTCCTTAATCGATCCGCATTTGCCCAGCCGTTAATTTAGTCTCAAATTATTGTTTCTAGAAGCCTCCCCACCACTGAGAATAAACTGCAGTTGCTGGGCTTATCTTTACACCCTTTTTTGAACAAGGGGTTCATTTGCAACTCTCCAGCCCCCCCCTGGCACCACCCCTGCTTTTAAGGAAAACTGAAAACTTATGACCAGTGCCACAGCGGTTTCCACCCTGATTACCCTCAGTGAGACGGAGGAAGTGAAGAGACTTGTGAGGGGGAGGGGAGGCGAGGGGGATTGTGTGTGGGGGTGGGGGGGAGCTGGGCACAATGTTTGCTCTGAGACAGTCTCTCCATGACACCACTTTTCTGACCTTTCTTTCCACAGGCGTTTAAGGAAGCGAAGAGCGAGCATTAAAAGAGCCCGGAGTTCTGCTCCAAGGTAATTGGGGAAGGTGGAGAATGGTTGGTCATTCTCACACATCCCCACGGAGCCCTCCCCAGTGTACCCAGCTCTGAAACGATTCTATCGCTGCAGAATAAGGATGTTTCAAAAGCTCAGGCTGGGATTGCTGATACAGTGCTGTAACACGGGTCACTGTTACCATCCTGAAACCTGCTGTGACAGTGCTGTTACTGCGTAAAGGGAACATTACTCTGTATCTGTTCTGTGCCTGCCTTGGCAGTGTTTGATGGGGACAGTGTAGAGGGAGCTTTACTCTGTATCTAACCCCGTGCTGTACCTGTCCTGGGAGTGTTTGATGTGGACAGTGTAGAGGGAGCTTTACTCTGTATCTAACCCCGTGCTGTACCTGTCCTGGGAGTGTTTGATGGGGACAGTGTAGAGGGAGCTTTACTCTGTGTCTAACCCCGTGCTGTACCTGTCCTGGGAGTGTTTGATGGGGACAGTGTAGAGGGAGCTTTACTCTGTATCTCACCCCGTGCTGTATCTGTCCTGGGAGTGTTTGATGGGGACAGTGTAGAGGGAGCTTTACTCTGTATCTCACCCCGTGCTGTACCTGTCCTGGGAGTGTTTGATGGGGACAGTGTAGAGGGAACTTTACTCTGTATCTAACCCCATGCTGTACCTGTCCTGGGAGTGTTTGATGGGGACAGTGTAGAGGGAGCTTTACTCTGTATCTAACCCTGTGCTGTACCTGTCCTGGGAGTGTTTGATGGGGACAGTGTAGAGGGAGCTTTACTCTGTATCTAACCCCGTGCTGTACCTGTCCTGGGAGTGTTTGATGTGGACAGTGTAGAGGGAGCTTTACTCTGTATCTAACCCCGTGCTGTACCTGTCCTGGGAGTGTTTGATGGGGACAGTGTAGAGGGAGCTTTACTCTGTATCTAACCCCGTGCTGTACCTGTCCTGGGAGTGTTTGATGGGGACAGTGTAGAGGGAGCTTTACTCTGTATCTAACCCCGTGCTGTACCTGTCCTGGGAGTGTTTGATGGGGACAGTGTAGAGGGAGCTTTACTCTGTGTCTAACCCCGTGCTGTACCTGTCCTGGGAGTGTTTGATGGGGACAGTGTAGAGGGAGCTTTACTCTGTATCTCACCCCGTGCTGTATCTGTCCTGGGAGTGTTTGATGGGGACAGTGTAGAGGGAGCTTTACTCTGTATCTCACCCCGTGCTGTACCTGTCCTGGGAGTGTTTGATGGGGACAGTGTAGAGGGAACTTTACTCTGTATCTAACCCCATGCTGTACCTGTCCTGGGAGTGTTTGATGGGGACAGTGTAGAGGGAGCTTTACTCTGTATCTAACCCTGTGCTGTACCTGTCCTGGGAGTGTTTGATGGGGACAGTGTAGAGGGGGCTTTACTTTGTATCTAACCTTGTGCTGTATCTGTCCTGGGAGTGTTTGATGGGGACAGTGTAGAGGGAGCTTTACTCTGTATCTATACCCGTGCTGTACCTGTCCTGGCAGTGTTTGATGGGGACAGTGTAGCGGGGGCTTTACTTTGTATCTAACCTTGTGCTGTATCTGCCCTGGGAGTGTTTGATGGGGACAGTGTAGAGGGAGCTTTACTCTGTATCTATACCCGTGCTGTACCTGTCCTGGCAGTGTTTGATGGGGACAGTGTAGAGGGAGCTTTACTCTGTATCTAACCCCGTGCTGTACCTGTCCTGGGAGTGTTTGATGGGGACAGTGTAGAGTGAGCTTTACTCTGTATCTAACCCCGTGCGGTACCTGTCCTGGGAGTGTTTGATGGAGACAGTGTAGAGTGAGCTTTACTCTGTATCTAACCTCATGCTGTACCTGTCCTGGGAGTGTTTGATGGGGACAGTGTAGAGGGAGCTTTACTCTGTATCTAACCCTGTGCTGTACCTGTCCTGGGAGTGTTTGATGGGGACAGTGTAGAGGGAGCTTTACTCTGTATCTAACCCCGTGCTGTACCTGTCCTGGGAGTGTTTGATGTGGACAGTGTAGAGGGAGCTTTACTCTGTATCTAACCCCGTGCTGTACCTGTCCTGGGAGTGTTTGATGGGGACAGTGTAGAGGGAGCTTTACTCTGTATCTAACCCCGTGCTGTACCTGTCCTGGGAGTGTTTGATGGGGACAGTGTAGAGGGAGCTTTACTCTGTATCTAACCCCGTGCTGTACCTGTCCTGGGAGTGTTTGATGGGGACAGTGTAGAGGGAGCTTTACTCTGTGTCTAACCCCGTGCTGTACCTGTCCTGGGAGTGTTTGATGTGGACAGTGTAGAGGGAGCTTTACTCTGTATCTAACCCCGTGCTGTACCTGTCCTGGGAGTGTTTGATGGGGACAGTGTAGAGGGAGCTTTACTCTGTGTCTAACCCCGTGCTGTACCTGTCCTGGGAGTGTTTGATGGGGACAGTGTAGAGGGAGCTTTACTCTGTATCTCACCCCGTGCTGTATCTGTCCTGGGAGTGTTTGATGGGGACAGTGTAGAGGGAGCTTTACTCTGTATCTCACCCCGTGCTGTACCTGTCCTGGGAGTGTTTGATGGGGACAGTGTAGAGGGAACTTTACTCTGTATCTAACCCCATGCTGTACCTGTCCTGGGAGTGTTTGATGGGGACAGTGTAGAGGGAGCTTTACTCTGTATCTAACCCTGTGCTGTACCTGTCCTGGGAGTGTTTGATGGGGACAGTGTAGAGGGAGCTTTACTCTGTATCTAACCCCGTGCTGTACCTGTCCTGGGAGTGTTTGATGTGGACAGTGTAGAGGGAGCTTTACTCTGTATCTAACCCCGTGCTGTACCTGTCCTGGGAGTGTTTGATGGGGACAGTGTAGAGGGAGCTTTACTCTGTATCTAACCCCGTGCTGTACCTGTCCTGGGAGTGTTTGATGGGGACAGTGTAGAGGGAGCTTTACTCTGTATCTAACCCCGTGCTGTACCTGTCCTGGGAGTGTTTGATGGGGACAGTGTAGAGGGAGCTTTACTCTGTGTCTAACCCCGTGCTGTACCTGTCCTGGGAGTGTTTGATGGGGACAGTGTAGAGGGAGCTTTACTCTGTATCTCACCCCGTGCTGTATCTGTCCTGGGAGTGTTTGATGGGGACAGTGTAGAGGGAGCTTTACTCTGTATCTCACCCCGTGCTGTACCTGTCCTGGGAGTGTTTGATGGGGACAGTGTAGAGGGAACTTTACTCTGTATCTAACCCCATGCTGTACCTGTCCTGGGAGTGTTTGATGGGGACAGTGTAGAGGGAGCTTTACTCTGTATCTAACCCTGTGCTGTACCTGTCCTGGGAGTGTTTGATGGGGACAGTGTAGAGGGGGCTTTACTTTGTATCTAACCTTGTGCTGTATCTGTCCTGGGAGTGTTTGATGGGGACAGTGTAGAGGGAGCTTTACTCTGTATCTATACCCGTGCTGTACCTGTCCTGGCAGTGTTTGATGGGGACAGTGTAGCGGGGGCTTTACTTTGTATCTAACCTTGTGCTGTATCTGTCCTGGGAGTGTTTGATGGGGACAGTGTAGAGGGAGCTTTACTCTGTATCTATACCCGTGCTGTACCTGTCCTGGCAGTGTTTGATGGGGACAGTGTAGAGGGAGCTTTACTCTGTATCTATACCCGTGCTGTACCTGTCCTGGGAGTGTTTGATGGGGACAGTGTAGAGGGAGCTTTACTCTGTATCTAACCCCGTGCTGTACCTGTCCTGGGAGTGTTTGATGGGGACAGTGTAGAGTGAGCTTTACTCTGTATCTAACCCCGTGCGGTACCTGTCCTGGGAGTGTTTGATGGAGACAGTGTAGAGTGAGCTTTACTCTGTATCTAACCTCATGCTGTACCTGTCCTGGGAGTGTTTGATGGGGACAGTGTAGAGGGAGCTTTACTCTGTATCTAATCCCATTCTGTACCTGTCCTGGGAGTGTTTGATGGGGACAGTGTAGAGGGAGCTTTACTCTGTATCTAACCCCGTGCTGTACCTGTCCTGGGAGTGTTTGATGGGGACAGTGTAGAGGGAGCTTTACTCTGTATCTAACCCCATTCTGTACCTGTCCTGGAAGTGTTTAATGGGGATAGTGTAGAGGGAGCTTTACTCTGTATCTAACCTTGTGCTGTATCTGTCCTGGGAGTGTTTGATGGGGACGGTGTAGAGGGAGCTTTACTCTATATTTAACCCCATTCTGTACCTGTCCTGGGAGTGTTTGATGGGGACAGTGTAGAGGGAGCTTTACTCTGTATCTAACCCCGTGCACCTGTCCTCGGAGTGTTTGATGGGGACAGTGTAGAGGGAGCATTACTCTGTATCTAACCTCGAGCTGTGTCTGTCCTGGGACTGTTTGATGGGGACAGTGTAGAGGGAGCTTTACTCTGTATCTAACCCCATGCTGTACCTGTCCTGGGAGTGTTTAATGGGGACAGTGTAGAGGGAGCTTTACTCTGTATCTAACCCCGTGCTGTACCTGTCCTGGGAGTGTTTGATGGGGACAGTGTAGAGGGAGCTTTACTCTGTATCTAACCCCGTGCTGTACCTGTCCTGGGAGTGTTTGATGGAGACAGTGTAGAGTGAGCTTTACTCTGTATCTAACCTCGTGCTGTATCTGTCCTGGGAGTGTTTGACGGGGACAGTGTAGAGGGAGCTTTACTCTATCTAACCCCATTCTGTACCTGTCCTGGGAGTGTTTAATGGGGACAGTGTAGAGGGAGCTTCACTCTGTATCTAACCCCGTGCTGTACCTGTCCTGGGAGTGTTTGATGGGGACAGTGTAGAGGGAGCATTACTCGGTATCTAACCTCGAGCTGTATCTGTCCTGGGACTGTTTGATGGGGACAGTGTAGAGGGAGCTTTACTCTGTATCTCACCCCATTCTGTACCTGTCCTGGGAGTGTTTAATGGGGACAGTGTGGAGGGAGCTTTACTCTGTATCTAACACCGTGTTGTACCTGCCCTGGGAGTATTTGATGGGGACAGTGTAGAGGGAGCTTTACTCTGTATCTAACCCCGTGCTGTACCTGCCCTGGGAGTGTTTGATGGGGACACTGTAGAGGGAGCTGGTTGTTGTTGTGGAATGTCAGTCATCTCAGCTCCAGGACATCACTGCAGGAGTTCCTCAGGGCAGTGTCCTCGGCCCAACCATCTTTAGCTGCTTCATCAATGACCTTCCTTCCATCATAAGGTCAGAAGTGGGGACGTTCGCTGATGATTGCACAATGTTCAGCACCATTCACGACTCCTCAGATACTGAAGCAGTCCATGTCCAAATGCAGCAAGACTTGGACAATATCCAGACTTGGGCTGACAAGTGGCAAGTAACATTTGCGCCACACAAGTGTCAGGCAATGACCATCTCCAACAAGAGAGAATCCGACCATCGTCCCTCGATGTTCAATGGCATTACCATCACTGAATCCCCCACTATCAACATCCGAGAAGTTACCATTGATCAGAAAATGAATTGGACCAGCCATATAAATACTGTGGTTACAAGAGCAGGTCAGAGGCTGGGAATCCTGTGGCAAGTAACTCATCTCCTGACTCCCCAAAGCCTGTCCACCATCTACAAGGCACAAGTCAGGAGTGTGATGGTATACTCCCCACTCGCCTGGATGAGTGCAGCTCCCACAACACTCAAGAAGCTGGACACCGTCCAGGACAAAGCAGCCCCGCTTGATTGGCACCACATCCACAAACATTCACTCCCTCCACCACCGACACACTGTAGCAGCAGTGTGTACCATCCAAAAGATGCACTGCAGGAATTCACCAAGACTCCTTAGACATCACCTTCCAAACCCATGACCACTACCATCTAGAAGGACAAGGGCAACAGATAGATGGGGACACCACCACCTGCAAGTTCCCCTCCAAGTCACTCACCATCCTGACTTGGAAATATATCACCGTTCCTTTACTGTCACTGAGTTAAAATCCTGGAACTCCCTCCCTAACAGCACTGTGGGTGTACCTACACCACATGGACTGCAGCGGTTCAAGAAGGCAGCTCACCACCACCTTCTCAAGGGCAACTAGGGATGGGCAATAAATGCTGGGCCCAGCCAGCGTCACCCACATCTCATGAATGAATAAAAAAACACTGTCCGTTCACACTCTGGGACAGTGGGTCACACACTGTCCTTTCACACTCTGGGACAGTGGGTGTCACACTGTCCATTCACACTCTGGGACAGTGGGTGTCACACTGTCCGTTCACACTCTGGGACAGTGGGTGTCACACTGTCCGTTCACACTCTGGAACAGTGGGTCAGTGACAGTGCTGGGGTAGACACGGCTGGTCTTCCCGCATAGTTTTCCTTTGTTTGACAGGGAAAGTGCCAAAAGTTGGGTTCCAGGAGATTTGCGATTTTTCCACGTTACCTGCTGTTCTGGCTATTGAGAGTGTGGCCCTGGAAGTTGTGATTGCATACAGGATTGGAGCTGGTCTGAATGCTCCTTTTGACTGTCGATGGAAGGGGCTGGGAGGTGTCTGTATCCTGACGAGTCGGGGTGAGGAGTTTGGTTGGAGGCTGCTTTACTGATGGACTGTAGGTTTGTGACCCTCGGTTCTCCAACCTGCACTGGATGCTCGCCGGACTGGGCATTGCTTCCCCTCCTCATTGAACCCACAATGGAGGAAATTGGTTAACCTGATTCCTGTATCAGGCCTCCCCACTGAGACAGAGGGCAGGTACCCACTGTCCCAGACAAACTCACCACTGCTGTGTCCCCATGACACTGTGGGCAAATATCAGGAGGAAATGGGTGAGGGACACAATATCTCTGACTGTTGTTGCCTGGTTTCTAAGGAGATGAAGGTGGGGGCATGGCCGGCCAATCAACGACCAGTTCATGAGCTGGTCAGGACTTCCTGCTGTCCTATCCTATTATGGATGTGTGGTGGGGGGGGTTCTCCATCCCCTTATCCTCCCCCCCCCCCCCCCCCCCCCCCAGACCCTCAACACAGGACCCAAGAGGTAAATCAAGCTCAAAACAAATATTATTGCCTATTCCTCCAGCATGTTGGTGAAGGACTGGGTAAGGAGTCAGGTTTCCTTCTTTGAAGAATATGCCTGATCCAGTTGTGTTTTTACAACAATCCGGCACCAACTGTGCTCCCCTACTGGTGCCAGACAATTAGTTATGAGATTGAATGGTACCTTGCCTGCTGATATTTAAACTGATGACCCCAACACGAGATACTCACTCATACTTGTAGAACCTTTGGTAAGAGAATGTGAGACACCCCGTACTCCTGCTCGTTCCCCACACCCCCCCCCCCTCCGCCAACCCTCTCCATTCCCTTTATCCCCACACCCCCACCGCACCCCACACTGATCACTGAAGCTCCGTCAACAATCTCTCTCTTCCTTTCAGGATGGTGTCGGAACGTCAGCAGTCAACGTACCGAGTGCACTCGGTGGCCTGCGCAGGGACTGAGGCCCACTTCTCCCTCTGCCAGTTTGAGCTGGTGAAAGGAAACGGCACGACCCAGTGTCACGGAGGGATGCCAGCTGCTGTCAGCTGTGTCTCCGGACCCATGTTCAGCAAGGGCCGCAAGCGGATGAAGCAGCCCGAGGTGAGAGGGTCAACCACAGAGGGTGCAGGAAAGGGAGGGAGGGAGGGGAGGTAATGGTGGGTGGGTTGGGCAGCACTGGGGGAGGGATGATCAGAGCCGCCAGACAATCCAGAGAGGTGACAGGCTCGATTGATACTGGTCCAGTTTTCTCGACTTCCTGTGTATAAGATTGACTTTCCACCTTCACTGACTCCCCTCCATTCCTCATCCTGTCCTGTCTCTACCTGACATTCATGGGCACACTTCCAACACGGATTCCTGCAAGAGGAATTTGACACTCCCTGAGTCTCTGCCTCCCTTGGTCTATGCCTCGCTCAGTCTATCCCTCTTTTAGTCTCTGCCTCCCTCAATCTACCCCTCTGTCAGGCTACCCCGCCTTCAGTCTATCCCTCCCTTAGTCAGCCCATCCCTCAGAATCACTGTCCCTCAGTCTCCCCTTCCTTCAGTCTACCCCTCCCTCAGTCTCACTGTCCCTCAGTTTCTCCCTCCTTTAGTCAGCCCATCCTTCAGAATCACTGTCTCTCAGTCTCTCCCTCCCTTAGTCAGCCCATCCCTCAGAATCACTGTCCCTCAGTCTCTCCCTCCCTTAGTCAGCCCATCCCTCAGAATCACTGTCCCTCAGTCTCTCCCTCCCTTAGTCAGCCCATCCCTCAGAATCACTGTCCCTCAGTCTCTCCCTCCCTTACTCAGCCCATCCCTCAGAATCACTGTCCCTCAGTCTCTCCCTCCTTCAGTTTACCTCTCCCTCAGTCTCACTGTCCCTCAGTCTCTCCCTCCTTCAGTCTACCCCTCCCTCAGAATCACTGTCCCTCAGTCTCTCCCTCCCTTAGTCAGCCCATCCCTCAGAATCACTGTCCCTCAGTCTCTCCCTCCCTTAGTCAGCCCATCCCTCAGAATCACTGTCCCTCAGTCTCTCCCTCCTTCAGTTTACCTCTCCCTCAGTCTCACTGTCCCTCAGTCTCTCCCTCCTTCAGTCTACCCCTCCCTCAGTCTCACTGTCCCTCAGTCTCTCCCTCCTTCAGTCTACCCCTCCCTCAGTCTCACTGTTCCTCAGTCTATCCCTCCCTCAGTCTATCCCTCCCTCAGTCTCACTGTCCCTCAGTCTCTCCCTCCTTCAGTCTACCCCTCCCTCAGTCTCACTGTTCCTCAGTCTCTCCCTCCTTCAGTCTACCCCTCCCTCAGTCTCACTGTCCCTCAGTCTCTCCCTCCCTCAGTCTATCCCTCCCTCAGTCTATCCCTCCCTCAGTCTCACTGTCCCTCAGTCTCTCCCTCCCTCAGTCTATCCCTCCCTCAGTCTCACTGTCCCTCAGTCTCTTCCTCCTTCAGTCTACCCTCCCTCAGTGAACATCCTCATTTCTGACCTTATGATGGAAGGAGGGTCATTGATGAAGCAGCTGAAGATGGTTGGGTCCAGGACACTACCCTGAGGAACTCCTGCAGTGATGTCCTGGAGCTGAGATGACTGACCTCCAACAACCACAACCATCTTCCTTTGTGCTGGGTATGACTCCAAACAGCGGAGAGTTTTCCCCCGACTCCCATTGACTCCAGTTTTACTACACTTGCCACGCTTAGTCAAATGCTGCCTGGATTGTCAAGAGCAGTCACTCTCACCTCACCTCTTCAGCTCTTGTGTTCATGTTTGGACCAAGGCTGTAATAAGGGCAGAAGCTGAATGGCTTTGGCAAAACCCAAATTGCGATGGGTATGGTGGTGGTATGGAGGTTGATTGGATGGGTTTGGTGATCAGTCTCCCCTCATTTCCTCACCTACCTCAGTTTCCCCTACCTCACTCACCCCTTCCCTCATTCTCTCAACCCTTAATCGGTCAGGCAGTAGATCCACCACATATTCTCAGGACACCCTGGGAGGGTCAGTCAATCAACACTGGTGTTGTGAACCTTGCTACCTCCCCACCGTCCGTGCCAGCCTTGTACTCCCTGTTTGGTAGTGGCAGCTCTGATCTCTGCACCTCAGGCTCACTGATGCCATTCTCTCTCCCCCTTACCCACCCGGGGTTTCAGCCATCTGTGCGACTGAAGGCCGGTGCGAGGATTGGAGAAGGTCGAGTGGAAATTCTCAAAGACAATGAGTGGGGCACTATCTGTGATGACCGCTGGAATGCCCTGTCTGCCAGTGTGGTCTGCCGTGAGCTCGGATTCGGCAGCGCCAAGGAGGCGCTGACCGGGGCACGGATGGGACAAGGTAAGCACCAGATGGAGCTAGTGGCGAGGGGCAGACTATCTATAGGGGACCACGGAACAACTGGGGAGAAGGGTCGATGGGAGAGAAGCAATGGGAGAGATGTGGCATTGGGAGAGATGGGGCAATGGGAGAGATGGGGCAATGGGAGAGAAGAGGCAATGGGAGAGAAGGGGAATGGGAGAGATGGGGCAATGGGAGAGATGGGGCAATGGGAGAGCTGGGACAATGGGAGAGATGGGGCAATGGGAGTGAAGGGGCAATGGGAGAGATGAGGCAATGGGAGAGAAGAGGCAATGGGAGAGAAGGGGAATGGGAGAGATGTGGCAATGGGAGAGATGTGGCAATGGGAGTGAAGGGGCAATGGGAGAGATGGGGCAATGGGAGAGATGGGGCAATGGGAGTGAAGGAGCAATGGGAGAAATGTGGCAATGGGAGAGATGTGGCAATGGGAGAGATGTGGCAATGGGAGAGATGTGGCAATGGGAGAGATGTGGCAATGGGAGAGATGGGGCAATGGGAGAGATGGGGCAATGGGAGAGAAGGGGAATAGGAGAGATGTGGCAATGGGAGAGATGTGGCAATGGGAGTGAAGGGGCAATGGGAGAGATGGGGCAATGGGAGAGATGGGGCAATGGGAGTGAAGGAGCAATGGGAGAGATGGGGCAATGGGAGTGAAGGAGCAATGGGAGAGATGTGGCAATGGGAGAGATGGGGCAATGGGAGAGATGGGGCAATGGGAGTGAAGGAGCAATGGGAGAGATGTGGCAATGGGAGAGATGAGGCAATGGGAGAGATGGGGCAGTGGGAGTGAAGGGGCAATGGGAGAGATGGGGCAATGGGAGAGAAGAGGCAATGGGAGAGATGGGGCAATGGGAGAGATGGGGCAATGGGAGAGATGTGGCAATAGGAGAGATGTGGCAATGGGAGAGATGGGGCAATGGGAAACAACGGGCAATGAGAGACAAGGGGCAATGGGAGAGTTGTGGCAATGGGAGTGAAGGGGTTTCGGGAGAGCTGGGGCAATGGGAGAGATGGGGCAATGGGAGTGAAGGAGCAATGGGAGAGATGTGGCAATGAGAGGGAAGGCAATGGGAGAGATGGGGCAATGGGAGAGATGGGGCAGTGGGAGTGAAGGGGCAATGGGAGAGATGGGGCAATGGGAGAGAAGAGGCAATGGGAGAGATGGGGCAATGGGAGAGATGTGGCAATAGGAGAGATGTGGCAATGGGAGAGATGGGGCAATGGGAAACAATGGGCAATGGGAGAGATGTGGCAATGGGAGTGAAGGGGTTTTGGGAGAGCTGGGACAATGGGAGAGATGGGGCAATGGGAGAGATGTGGCAATGGGAGAGATGGGGCAATGGGAGTGAAGGGGCAATGGGAGTGAAGGGGCATTGGGAGAGAAGAGGCAATGGGAGAGATGGGGCAATGGGAGAGAAGAGGCAATGGGAGAGATAGGGCAATGGGAGAGATGGGGCAATGGGAGAGATGGGGCATTGGGAGAGATGGGGCAATGGGAGTGAAGGGGCAATGGGAGTGAAGGGGCATTGGGAGAGAAGAGGCAATGGGAGAGATGGGGCATTGGGAGAGAAGAGGCAATGGCAGAGATGGGACAATGGGAGAGAAGAGGCAATGGGAGAGATGGGGCAATGGGAGAGAAGAGGCAATGGAAGAGATGGGGCAATGGGAGAGAAGAGGCAATGGGAGTGAAGGGGCAATGGGAGTGAAGGGGCAGTAGGAGTGAAGTAGCAATGGGAGAGAAGGGGCAATGGGAGAGATGGGGCAATGGGAGAGCTGGGGCAATAGGAGTGAAGGGGTTTTGGGAGAGCTAGGGCAATGGGAGAGAAGAGGCAATGGGAGCGAAGGGGCATTGGCAGAGATGGGGCTAAGGGAGTGAAGTGGCATTGGAGTGAAGTGGCATTGGAGTGAAGTGGCATTGGAGTGAAGGGGCAATGGGAGAGATGGGGCAATGGGAGTGAAGGGACAATGGGAGAGATGAGGCAATGGGAATGAAGGGACAATGGGAGTGAAGGGGCAATGGGAGAGATGAGGCAATGGGAGAGATGTGGCAATGGGAGACATGTGGCAATGGGAGTGAAGGGACAATGGGCGAGATGTGGCAATGGTAGTGAAGGGGCAGTGGGAGAGCTGGGCCAATGGGAGAGCTGGAGCAATGGGAGAGAAGGGCAATGGGAATGAAGGGACAATGGGAGAGATGGAGCAATGGGAGTGAAGGGGCAATGGAAGAGGTGGGGCAGTGGGAGTGAAGGGACAGTGGGAGAGATGTGGCAATAGGAGAGATGGGGCAATGGAAGTGAAAGGATAATTGGAGAGATGGGGCAATGGGAGAGATGTGGCAGTGGGAGTGAAGGGGCAGTGGGAGAGCTGGGCCAATGGGAGAGCTGGAGCAATGGGAGAGAAGGGGCAATGGGAGTGAAGGGACAATGGGAGAGATGGGGCAATGGGAGTGAAGGGACAATGGGAGAGATGGGGCAATGGGAGTGAAGGGACAATGGGAGAGAAGGGGCAATGGGACTGAAGGGACAATGGGAGAGAAGGGGCAATGGGAGTGAAGGGACAATGGGAGAGATGGGGCAATGGGAGTGAAGGGGCAATGGAAGAGGTGGGGCAGTGGGAGTGAAGGGACAGTGGGAGAGATGTGGCAATAGGAGAGATGGGGCAATGGGAGTGAAAGGATAATTGGAGAGATGGGGCAATGGGAGAGATGTGGTAATAGGAGAGAAGGGGCATTGGGGGAGAAGGGGCATTGTGAGAGAAAGGGAATGGGAGTGAAGGGGCAATGGGAGAGATGTGGCAATGGGAGGGAAGGGGCAATGGAAGAGATGGAGCAATGGGAGAGAAGGGGCCGTGGGAGAGGAGGGGCCGTGGGAGAGGAGGGGCAATGGGGGAGGAGGGGCAGTGGAGAGGAGGGGCAGTGGAGAGGAGGGGCAATGGGAGAGGAGGGGCAATGGGAGAGGAGGGACAATATGAGGGGAAGGACAATGGGAGAGGAGGGACAATGCGAGGGGAGGGACAATGCGAGGGGAGGGACAATGCGAGAGATGTGGCATTTGCAGAGATAGAGCAATGGGAGAGCTGGGGCAATGGGAGAGAAGGGGCATTGGAAGAGAAGGGGCATTGGAAGAGAAGGGGCATTGGAAGAGAAGGGGCATTGGAAGAGAAGGGGCAATGGGAGAGTTGTGGCAATGGGAGAGATGTGGCAATGGGAGAGCTGGGGCAATGGGAGAGCTGGGGCAATGGGAGAGCTGGGGCAATGGGAGAGCTGGGGCAATGGGAGAGCAGGGGCAATGGGAGTGAAGGGGCAATGGGAGAGCTGGGGCAATAGGAGGGATGGGACAGTGGGAGAGCTGGAGCAATGGGAGAACTTGAGCAATGGGAGTGAAGGGGCAATGGTAGTGAAGGGGCAATGGGAGAGCTGGGGCAATGGGAGAGATGGGACAATGGGAGAGATGGGGCAATGGGAGAGAAGGGGCAATGGGTGAGATGTGGGAATGGGAGTGAAGGGACAATGGGAGAGATGTGATAATGGCGTGATGGGATAATGGGAGAGAAGGAGTAATAGGGCAATGGGGGAAAAGGGACAAGGTGAGAGATGGGTCAGTGGGAGAGAAGGAGCAACAGGGTTGAAGACCTTTGTGAATTCCTGCAGTACATCTTGGAGATGGTACACACTGTTGGCACTGTCCGTTGGTGGTGGAGGGAATGAATGTTTGTGGATGTGGTGACCATCAAGCAGATGCTTTGTCCTGGACAGTGTCCAGCTTCTTGAGTGTTGTTGAAGCTGCGCTCATCCAGGCAAGTGGGGAGTATTCCATCATTCTCCTGAATTGTGCCTTGATTGTATAGAGACTTTGGGGAGTCAGGAGGTGAGTTACTCGCTGCAGGGTTCCTAGTCTCTGAGCTGCTCTTGTAGCCACAGTATTTATATGACTAGTCCAGTTCAGTTTCTAATCAATGGTAACCCCCTGGATGTTGATAGTGGGGGATTCATGATTGGTGATGCCATTGAATGTCAAGGGGCAATAGTTAGATTCTCTCTTGTTGGAGATGGTCATTGCCTGGCACTTGTGTGGCACGAAGTTTACTTGCCACTTGTCAGCCCAAGCCCAAATATTGTCCAGGTCTTGCTGCATTTGGATATGGACTGCTTCAGTATCTGAGGAGTTGCGAATGGTGCTGAACATTGTGCAATCATCAGCGAACATCCCCACTTCTGACCTTATGATGGAAGGAAGGTCATTGACTGTTTTTGTTGGAGCAGAGAAGACTGAGGTGTACAAGATTATGAGGGGCATGGACAGGGTGGATAGGGAGCAGCTGTTCCCCTTAGTTGAAGGGTCAGTCATGAGGGGACATAAGGTCAAGGTGAGGGGCAGGAGGTTTAGGGGGGATGTGAGGAAAAACTTTTTTACCCAGAGGGTGGTGACGGTCTGGAATGCACTGCCTGGGAGGGTGGTGGAGGTGGGTTGCCTCACATCCTTTAAAAAGTACCTGGATGAGCACTTGGCACGTCATAACATTCAAGGCTATGGGCCAAGTGCTGGTAAGTGGGATTAGGTGGTTAGGTCAGGTGTTTCTCACATGTTGGTGCAGACTCGATGGGTCGAAGGGCCTCTTCTGTGCTGTGTGATTCTGTGATCAAGCAACTGAAGATGGTTGGGCCTAGGACACTATCCTGAGGAACTCCTGTAGTGATGTCCCGGAACTGAGATGATTGACCTCCAACAACAGGAGTGTGATGGAACACTCCCCACTTGCCTGGATAAGTGCAGCTCCCACAACACTCAAGAAGCTTGACACCGTCCAGGACAAAGCAGCCCACTTGATTGGCACCACATCCACAAACATTCACTCCCTCCACCACCAACACACAGTAGCAGCAGTGTGTGTACCATCCAGAAGATGCACTGCAGGAACTCATCAAGGCTCCTTCAACAGCACCTTCCAAACCCACAACCACTACCATCTAGAAGGACAAGGCCAGCAGACACATGGGAACACCACCACCTGGAAGTTCCCCTTCAAGTCACTCACCATCCTGACTTGGAAATATATCACCGTTCCTTCACTGTCGCTGGGTCAAAATCCTGGAACTCCCTCCCTAACAGCACTGTGGGTGTACCTACACCACATGGACTGCAGCGGTTCAAGAAGGCAGCTCACCACCACCTTCTGAAGGGCAACTAGGGAGACAGTAAATGCTGGCCCAGCCAGCGAAGCCCACATCCCGTGAATGAATAAAAAAAAAACCACGACCATCTTCCTTTGTGCTAGCTATGACTCCAACCAGTGGAGAGATTTACCCCTGATTCCCATTGACTCCAGCTGGGGCTCTTTGATACCACTTGATACCTATCAAATACAGTCTTGATGTCAAGGGCAGTCATTCTCACCTCACCTCGGGAGTTCAGCTCTTTTGTCCATGTTTGAACCAAGGCTGTAATGAGGTCAGGAGCTGAGTGGCCCTGGCAGAACCCAAACTGGGTGTCAGTGAGCAGGTTATTGCTAAGCAAGTGCCACTTGATAGCACTGTTGATGACCCCTTCCATTACTTTACTGATGATGGAGAGTAGACTGATGGGACAGTAATTGGCTAGGATGTATTTGTCTTGCTTTTTGTGTACAGGACATACCTGGGCAATTTTCCCCATAGCTGGGTAGATGCCAGTGTTGTAGTTGTTCTTGAAAAGCTTGACTAGAGGCACGGCAACTTCTGGAGCACAAGTCTCCAGTGCTATTGCCGGAATATTGTCAGGGCCCATAGTCTTTGCAGCATCCAGTGCCTTTAGCCGTTTCTTGATATCATGTGGAGTGAGTTGAATAGGTTGAAGACTGGCATCTTTGATTCTGGGGACCTCTGGAGGCCAAGATTTATCACCTGGCTAAAGATTGTTGTGAATGCTTCAGCCTTGTCTTTTGTACTGATGTGCTGGGCCCCTCCATCATTGAGGATGGGGATATTTGTGGAGCCTCCTCCTCCAGTGAGTTGTTCAGTTGTCCACCGCCTTTCATGACTGGATGTGACAGGACTGCATAGCTTCGATCTGACCCATTCGTTTAGCTCTGTCTATCACTTGCTGCTAATGCTGTTTGGTGTGCAGGTTGTCCTGTGTTGTAGCTTCACCAGGTTGACACCTCATTTTTAGGTATGCCTTGTCTGCTCCTGATATGTCCTCCTGCACTCTTCATTGAACCAGGGTTGATCCCCTGGCTTGATGGTAATGGTAGAGTGGGGGATACGCTGGGCCATGAGGTTACAGATTGTGTTTGAGTACAATTCTGCTGCTGCTGATGGCCCACAGCACCTCATGGATACCCAGTCTTGAGTTGTTAGACCTGTTCAAGATCTATCTTATTTAATTCTGTGGTAGTGCCACACAGCATTATGGAGGGTATCCTCAATGTGATGATGGGTCTTCAACTCCACAATGACTGTGCGGTGGTCACTCCTACCGATACTGTCATGGACAGATGCATCTGCAGCAGGTAGGTTGGTGAGGATGAAGTCAAGTATGTTTTTCCCTCTTGTTGGTTCCTTCACCACTTGCTGCAGACCCAGTCTAGCAGCTATGTCCTTTAGGACTCAACCAACTTGGTCAGTAGTGGTGCTACCAAGCCACTCAGTGATGGGCATTGAAGTCTCCCACCCAGAGTACATTCTGCACCCTTGCCACCCTCAGTGCTTCCTTCAAGTGGTGTTCAACATGGAGGAGCCCTGATTCATCAGCAGGAGGTTTCCTTGCCTGTGTTTGACCTGAGGCCATGAGACTTCATGGGATCCGGAGTCGATGTTGAGGATTCCCAGTCAATTCCCTCCTGACTGTATCCCACTGTACCCCCACCTCTGCTGGGTCTGTCCTGCTGGTGGGACAGGACATACCCAGGGATAGTGATGGTGGTGTCTGGGACATTTACTGTAAGGCATGGTTCTGTGAGGATGACTATGTCAGGCTGTTGCTTGACTAGTCTGTGAGACAGCTCTCCCAATTTTGGCACTAGCTCCCAGTTGTTAGTGAGGAGGACTTTGCAGGCTCGACAGGGCTGAGATTGCTGTTGTCGTTTCCAGTGCCTAGGTTGATGCCGGGCTTCATTCGTTTGAGACATCCACATTGCTGTGGGTCTGGAGTCACATGTAGGCCAGACCAGGTAAGGACAGCAGATTTCCCTCCCTAAAGGGCATTAGTGACCCAGGTGGGTTTTTACAACAATGGACAATGGTGTCATGGTCATCATCAGACTTTTAACTGAATTGAAATTTCACCATCTGTCGTGGTGGGATTCAAACCTGGATCCCCTGGATTACCCTCGGTCTCTGGGTTACAATACCGCACTGCAACAGTATCATCGTTGTAAGTCATTTTTGCACCTTCTTCAGTACCTTTGTACACTTTAATAGTTTAGGTGCCAAGAAAGACCATGAAGATGGTTCGAGCTCCCAGGGTGTATTAAGGTCTTCAATATCAGATAGTCTCTATTAAATCCAACAGGAGATCCACCTTACCTAGAGAGTGGTGAAAATGTGGAACTTGCTATCATAGCAAAGAGGAGAATAGCCCAGATACATTTTAGGGGAAGCTAAATAAGCAAGAGAGAGAAATGAAAGAGACTATGATGATAGGGTGAAATGAAGTAAGTGGGAGGAGTATCATGTGGAGCACAAACAGCAGCACCATCCAGCAAGAATGGAATGGCCTGATTCTGTATAATTCTAGGTGTTACACTGTGCATTTACCAGAGGTTGTTACAGCGTAGGATATACTGAGAGTGTTACAGTGTGGGATATGCCAGACAGTGTTACAGTGTAGGATATACTGGGAGTGTTACAGTGTGGGATATGCCAGACAGTGTTACAGTGTGGGATGTACTGGAGAGTGTTACAGTGTGGGATATACTGGGAGTGTTACAGTGTGGGATATGCCAGACAGTGTTACAGTGTAGGATATACTGGGAGTGTTACAGTGTGGGATATGCCAGACAGTGTTACAGTGTAGGATATACTGGGAGTGTTACAGTGTGGGATATGCCAGACAGTGTTACAGTGTGGGATGTACTGGAGAGTGTTACAGTGTGGGATATGCCAGACAGTGTTACAGTGTAGGATATACTGGGAGTGTTACAGTGTGGGATATGCCAGACAGTGTTACAGTGTGGGATGTACTGGAGAGTGTTACAGTGTGGGATATGCCAGACAGTGTTACAGTGTAGGATATACTGGGAGTGTTACAGTGTGGGATATGCCAGACAGTGTTACAGTGTGGGATGTACTGGAGAGTGTTACAGTGTGGGATATGCCAGACAGTGTTACAGTGTAGGATATACTGGGAGTGTTACAGTGTGGGATATGCCAAACAGTGTTACAGTGTAGGATATACTGGGAGTGTTACAGTGTGGGATATGCCAGACAGTGTTACAGTGTGGGATGTACTGGAGAGTGTTACAGTGTGGGATATACTGGAGAGTGTTACAGTGTGGGATATGCCAGTGTTACAGTGTAGGATATACTGAGAGTGTTACAGTGTAGGATATACTGAGAGTGATACAGTGTGGGATATGCCAGAGAGTGTTACAATGTGGGATATACTGAGAGCGTTACAGTGAGGATATATCAGAGAGTTTTACAGTGTGGGATATATCAAGAATGTTACAGTGTGGGATATACTGGACAATGTTACAGTATGGGACATACCAGACAGTGTTACAGTGTGGGATATACCAGAGAGTGTTACAGTGTGATATAATAGAGAGTGTTACATTGTGGGATACACTAGAGATGTTACACTGCAGGACCTACAGCCTCACCTGTCTATTTTCCTGCATAATGACGTTCCCATTCCTACACTGATATTTCAGGTGTTACAGGCTGTAATAGTTGCTCACTGAGCCACTCAGTGGAGGGGTGTGGGATATATCAGAGTACTACAATGAGTGGTATGGGATATATCAGTGTTACACTGAGGGGTGTGGGATATATCAGAGTGTTACAGTGAGGGATATGGGATATATCAGAGTGTTACAGTGAGGGGTGTGGGATATATCAGTGTTACAGTGAGGGGTGTGGGGTATATCAGAGTGTTACAGTGAGGGTGTGGGATATATCAGAGTGTTACAGTGACGGGTGTGGGATATATCAGAGTGTTACAGTGAGGGATATGGGATATATCAGAGTGTTACAGTGAGGGGTGTGGGATATATCATTGTTACAGTGAGGGGTGTGGGATATATCAGAGTGTTACAGTGAGGGATATGGTTTATATCAGAGTGTTACAGTGAGGGGTGTGGGACATATCAGAGTGTTACAGTGAGGGGTGTTGGATATATCAGAGTGTTACAGTGAGGGGTGTGGGATATATCAGTGTTACAGTGAGGGATGTGGGATATATCAGTATTATAGTGAGGGGTGTGGGGTATATCAATGTTACAATGAGGGATGTGGGATATAACTGTGTTACAGTGAGGGGTGTGGGGTATATCAGTGTTACAGTGAGGGATGTGGGATATATCAGTGTTACAATGAGGGGTGTGGGGTATATCAGTGTTACAGTGAGGGGTGTGGGATATATCAGTGTTACAGTGAGGGGTGGGTGTGGGGTATATCATTGTTACAGTGAGGGATGTGGGATATATCAGTGTTACGGTGAGGGGTGTGGGGTATGTCAGTGTTACAGTGAGGGGTGTGGGATATATCAGTATTACAGTGAGGGGTGTGGGGTATATCAGTATTACAGTGAGGGTGTGGGATATATCAGTATTACAGTGAGGGGTGTGGGGTATATCAGTATTACAGTGAGGGGTGTGGGGTATATCAGTATTACAGTGAGGGTGTGGGATATATCAGTGTTACAGTGAGGGTGTGGGGTATATCAGTGTTACAGTGAGGGGTGTGAATTACTGTGTGTGATTCACTTCTCCCAGACAGGGTCCTTTTCCTGGTTTTGACTGCACCATGTCTAGCCTGGCTGAACTCACAATAAACCTTCTTTTCAGAAAGAGACTCTGTCTGATTCTAAAACACTGGCACCGACCTCTCTCATTGGCTGCATTCCTGAGGCTGGAAAATTCATTTAATTCTTTTTCCTTCATGAACCTCTCATTCTTGGCAGGTTGTTTTAACGCTGCCAATTTGTTCATAACATAAGCACGATTCCCATTCACAGACTCCAGTGTCAGTTGTGTGCTGGGCTGTGAGACTGCAGGCCTGTCCAGAATGCTAACAAAGCAGAAAAGAAAGAATTCAGACTTTTACAGCCCCTCTCACTGCCCAGAGCACTGTCCGGACGAGCAGGTACCATTCTGAAGGGTAGTGACTGCTGTAAGTGCAGGAAAGGCAGCAGTCAGAGCAATGTCCCTCAAACCACAATGTGATCATCGGATTTAATGATAACGTTGAGGGGTTCCTATTGCCTTAGGACATGGGGGGAGAAATCATCTGCACTACTTTCAAATGTGTCCGTGGGATATTTTACATATTTCAAAAGATTTAAGGGCCTTAACTTCAACTCTGAACACATTGTTACAGTGAGGGGTGTGGGGTATATCAGAGTGTTACAGTGAGGGGTGTGGGATATATCAGAGTGCTACAGTGAGGGGTGTAGGGTATATCAGAGTGTTATATTGAGGGGTGTGCGGTATATCAGACTGTTACAGTGAGGGGTGTGGGATATATCAGAGTGTTACAGTGAGGGGTGTGGGGTATATCAGACTGTTACAGTGAGGGGTGTGGGATATATCAGAGTGTTACAGTGAGGGGTGTGGGGTATATCAGAGTGTTACAGTGAGGGGTGTGGGATATATCAGAGTGCTACAGTGAGGGGTGTAGGGTATATCAGAGTGTTACATTGAGGGGTGTGCGGTATATCAGACTGTTACAGTGAGGGGTGTGGGATATATCAGAGTGTTACAGTGAGGGGTGTGGGGCATATCAGACTGTTACAGTGAGGGGTGTGGGATATATCAGAGTGTTACAGTGAGGGGTGTGGGGTATATCAGAGTGTTACAGTGAGGGGTGTAGGGTATATCAGAGTGTTACATTGAGGAGTGTGGGGTATATCAGAGTGTTACAGTAAAGGGTGTGGGATATATCAGAGTCTTACAATGAGGGGTGTGGGGTATATCAGAGAGTGTTACAGTGAGGAGTATGGGATATATCAGAGGGTGTTACAATGTGGGGTGTGGTGTATATCAGAGAGTGTTACAGTGAGGGGTATGCGGTATATCTGTGTATTGCAGTGAGGCTTGTGGGGTATATCAGAGAGTGTTACAGTGAGGAGTGTGGGGTATATCAGAGTGTTACAGTGAGGGGTGTGGGGTATATCAGAGAGTATTACAGTGAGGAGTTTGGGGTATATCAGAGACTGTTACAGTGAGGTGTGAGGGGTATATCAGTGTGTTGCAGTGAGGCGTGTCGGGTATATCAGAGAGTGTTACAGTGAGGAGTGTGGGGTATTTCAGAGAGTGTTACAGTGAGGGTTGTGTGTTATATCAGAGTGTTACAGTGAGGTGTGTGGTGTGTATCAGTGTGTTGCAGTGAAGCGTGTGGGGCATATCAGACTGTGTTACAGTGAGGGGTGTGAGGTATTTCAGAGTGTTACAGTGAGGGGTGTGAGGTATATAAGAGTGTGTTGCGTGAGGGGTGTGGGATATATCAGGGTGTTACACTGAGGGGTGTTTGGTATATCAGAGTTACAGTGAGGGTTGTGAGATATATCAGAGTGTGTTGTGTGAGGGGTGTGGGATATATCAGAGTGTTACAGTGAGGGGTGTGGGATATATCATAGTGTTACAGTGATGGTTGTTGGGTATATCAGCGGGTGTTACAGTGAGGCGTGTGAGGTATATCAGAGTGTTACAGTGAGGGGTGTGGGATATATCAGAGTGTTACAGTGAGGGGTGTGGGGTGTATTAGAGAGTGTTACAGTGAGGAGTGTGGGATATATCAGAGTGTTACAGTGAGGGGTGTGGGGTATATCAGAGTGTTAAAGTGAGGGGTGTGGGATATATCAGCGAGTGTTACAGTGAGGGGTGTGGGGTATATCAGAGCGTGTTAGAGTGAGGAGTGTGGAATATATCAGAGTGTGTTGCGTGAGGGGTGTGCAGTGTATCAGAGTGTTACAGTGAGGGATGTGGATTATATCAGAGTGTTACACTGAGGGGTGTGGGGCATATCAGAGAGTGTTACAGTGAGGTGTGTGGATTATATCAGAGTTACAGTGAGGGATGTGGGGGATATCAGAGTGTTACAGTGAGGGGTGTGGAGTATATCAGGGAGTGTTACAATGAGGGGTGTGGGGTATATCAGAGCGTTACATTGAGGGGTGTGGGATATATCAGAATGTTACACTGAGGGGTGTGGGATATATCAGAGTCACAGTGAGGGGTGTGGGGTATATCAGAGAGTGTTACAGTGAGGGGTGTGGGGTATATCAGAGTGTTACAGTGAGGGGTGTGGGGGATATCAGAGTGTTACAGTGAGGGGTGTGGAGTATATCAGGGAGTGTTACAATGAGGGGTGTGGGGTATATCAGAGCGTTACATTGAGGGGTGTGGGATATATCAGAATGTTACACTGAGGGGTGTGGGATATATCAGAGTCACAGTGAGGGGTGTGGGGTATATCAGAGAGTGTTACAGTGAGGGGTGTGGGGTATATCAGTGTATTGCAGTGAGGGGTGTGGGATATATCAGAATGTTACACTGAGGGGTGTGGGGTATATCAGAGTTACAGTGAGTGGTGTGGGATATATCGGAGTGTTCCCGCGATGAGTGTGGGGTATATCAGAGAGTGTTACAGTGAGGGGTGTGGGGTATATCAGAGTGTTACAGTGAGGGGTGTGGCCGTATATCAGAGCGTTTTACAGGGAGGGGTGTGGTGTATATCAGAGTGTTACAGTGAGGCCTGTGGGCTATATCAGAATGTTTCAGTGATGGGTGTGGGGGATATCAGAGTGTTACAGTGAGGGGTGTGGAGTATATCAGGGAGTGTTACAATGAGGGGTGTAGGGTATATCAGAGCGTTACAGTGAGGAGTGTGGTGTATATCAGAGTGTTACAGTGAGGGGTGTGGCGTATATCAGAGTGTGTTGCGTGAGGGGTGTGGGATATATCTGAGTGTTACAGTGAGAGATGTGGGATATATCAGAGTGTTACAGTGCGGGGTGTGGGAAATATCAGAGTGTGTTACAATGAGGAGTGTGGTGTATATAGAGAGTGTTACAGTGAGGGGCGTGGGGTATATCAGAGTGTGTTACAGTGAGGAGTGTGGGGTATATCTGAGAGTGTTACAGTGAGGGGTGTGGGGTGTATCAGTGTGTTGCAGTGAAGTGTGTGGGGTATATCAGAGTCTGTTACAGTGAGGGGTGTGGGGTATATCAGTGTGCTGCAGTGAGGCTTGTCGGGTGTATCAGAGAATGGGATATATCGAAGGGTGTTACAGTGAGGAGTGTGGGATATTTCAGAGTGCTGCAGTGAGGGGTGTGGGATATAACAGAAAGTGTTACAGTGAGGAGTGTGGGGTACATCAAAGTGTTACAGTGAGGGGTGTGGGATATATCAGAGTGTTACAGTGCGGGGTGTTGGGTGTATCAGCGAGTGTTACAGTGAGGAGTTTGGGGTATATCAGAGTGTTACAGGGAGTGGTGTGGGGTATATCAGAGAGTGTTACAGTGAGGAGTTTCGGGTATATCAGTGAGTGTTAGAGTGAGGAGTGTGGCGTATATCAGAGTGTGTTTCGTGAGGGGTGTGGGATATATCAGAGAGTGTTACAGTGAGGGGCGTGGGGTATATTAGAGACTGTAACAATGAGAGGTGTGGGTTATATCAGAGTGTTACAATGAGGGGTGTGGGGTATATCAGAGTTACGGTGAGGGGTGTGGGGTATATCAGATTATTCCAGTGAGAGGTGTGGGATATATCAGAGTGTTACAGTGAGGGGTGTGTGGTATATCAGAGTGTTACAGTGAGGGGTGGGGTATATCAGAGTGTTACAGTGAGGGGTGTGTGGTATATCAGAGTCTTACAGTGAGGGGCGTGGGTGATATCAGAGTGCTATCGTGAGGGGTGTGGAGTATATCAGAGAGTGTTACACTAAGGAGTGTGGGATATATCAGAGCGTTAGAGTGAGGAGTGTGGGGTATATCAGAGTGTTACAGTGAGGGTTGTGAGATATATCAGAGTGTGTTGTGTGAGGGGTGTGGGATATATCAGAGTGTTACAGTGAGGAGTGTGGGGTATTTCAGAGAGTGTTACAGTGAGAAGTGTGGGGTATATCAGAGAGTGTTACAGAGAGGAGTGTGGGGTATGTCAGAGAGTGTTACAGTGAGGAGTGTGGGGTATATCAGAGAGTGTTACAGTGAGGAGTTTGGGGTATATCAGAGTGTTACAGTGAGGAGTGTGGAGTATATCAGAGTGTTACAGTGAGGGGTGTGCGATATATCTGAGAGTGTTAGAGTGAGGAGTGTGGGGTATATCAGTGTTACAGTGAGTGGTGTGGGGTATATCAGCGAGTGTTACAGTGAGAAGTGTGGGTAATATGAGAGTGTTACAGTGAGAGGTGTGGAGTATATCAGAGTGTGTTACAGTGAGGGGTGTGGGGTATATTAGAGAATGTTACAGTGAGAGGTGTGGCATATATCAGAGAGTGTTTCAATGAGGGGTGTGGTGTATATCAGAAAGTTTTACAGTGAGGAGTGTGGTGTATATCAGTGTGTTGCAGTGAGGCGTGTGGGGTATATCAGAGAGTGTTACAGTGAGGGGTGTGAGGTATATCATTGTGTTGCAGTGAGGTGTGTCGGGTATATCAGAGAGTGTTACAGTGGAGCATGTGGGGTATATCAGAGAGTGTTACAGTGAGGGGTGTGGGGTATATCAGAGTGTTACAATGAGAGGTGTGGGCTATATCAGAATGTTTCAGTGCTGGGTGTGGGGGATATCAGAGTGTTACAGTGAGGGGTGTGGGATATATCAGAGTGTTACAGTGAGGGGTGTGGAGTATATCAGGGAGTGTTACAATGCGGGGTGTGGGGTATATCAGAGCGTTACAGTGAGGAGTGTGGTGTATATCAGAGTGTTACAGTGAGGGGTGTGGGGTATATCAGAGTGTTACAGTGAGGTTTGTGAGATATATCAGAGTGTGTTGCGTGAGGGGTGTGGGATATATCAGAGTGTTACAGTGAGGTGTGTGGGGTATATTATTGTGTTGCTGTGAGTCATGTGGGGTATATCAGAGACTGTTACTGTAAGGAGTGTGGACTATATTAGAGAGTGTTACAGTGAGGGTTGTGGGGTATATCAGTGTGTTGCAGTGAGGTGTGAGGGGTATATCAGAGAGTGTTACAGTGAGGGGTGTGGGGTATATCAGAGTTTCAGTGAGGGGTGTGGGATATATCATAGTATTACAGTGAGAAGTGTGGGATATATCAGAGTGTTACAGTGAGGGATGTGGGGGATATCAGAGTGTTACAGTGAGGGGTATGGAGTATATCAGAGTGTTACAATGAGGGTTGTGGGGTATATCAGAGTTTCAGTGAGGGGTGTGGGATATATCAGAGTGTTACAGTGAGGGGTGTGGCGTATATCAGAGTGTTACAGTGAGGGTTGTGGGGTATATAAGAGTGTGTTGCGTGAGGGGTGTGGGCTATATCAGAGTGTTACAGTGAGGGGTGTGTGGTATATCTGTGTGTTGCAGTGAGGCTTGTGGGGTATATCAGAGAGTGTTACAGTGAGGAGTGTGGGGTATATCAGAGAGTGTTACAGTGAGGGGTGTGGGGTATATCAGAGAGTATTACAGTGAGGAGTTTGGGGTATATCAGAGACTGTTACAGTGAGGTGTGAGGGGTATATCAGTGAGTTGCAGTGAGGCGTGTCGGGTATATCAGAGAGTGTTACAGTGAGGAGTGTGGGGTATTTCAGAGAGTGTTACAGTGAGGGTTGTGTGTTATATCAGTGTGTTACAGTGAGGTGTGTGGTGTGTATCAGTGTGTTGCAGTGAAGCGTGTGGGGCATATCAGACTGTGTTACAGTGAGGGGTGTGAGGTATTTCAGAGTGTTACAGTGAGGGGTGTGAGGTATATAAGAGTGTGTTGCGTGAGGGGTGTGGGATATATCAGAGTGTTACACTGAGGGGTGTTTGGTATATCAGAGTTACAGTGAGGGTTGTGAGATATATCAGAATGTGTTGTGTGAGGGGTGTGGGTTATATCAGAGTGTTACAGTGAGGGGTGTGGGATATATCATAGTGTTACAGTGATGGTTGTTGGGTATATCAGCGGGTGTTACAGTGAGGCGTGTGAGGTATATCAGAGTGTTACAGTGAGGGGTGTGGGATATATCAGAGTGTTACAGTGAGGGGTGTGGGGTGTATTAGAGAGTGTTACAGTGAGGAGTGTGGGATATATCAGAGTGTTACAGTGAGGGGTGTGGGGTATATCAGAGTGTTACAGTGAGGGGTGTGGGGTATATCAGAGTGTTAAAGTGAGGGGTGTGGGATATATCAGCGAGTGTTACAGTGAGGAGTGTGGGGTATATGAAAGTGTTACAGTGAGGGGTGTGGGGTATATCAGAGCGTGTTAGAGTGAGGAGTGTGGAATATATCAGAGTGTGTTGAGTGAGGGGCGTGCAGTATATCAGAGTGTTACAGTGAGGGATGTGGATTATATCAGCGTGTTACACTGAGGGGTGTGGGGCATATCAGAGAGTGTTACAGTGAGGTGTGTGGATTATATCAGCGTTACAGTGAGGGGTGTGGGGTATATCAGAGTGTTACAGTGAGGGGTGTGGGGGATATCAGAGTGTGTTACAGTGTGGGGTATATAAGAGTGTTACACTGAGGGGTGTGGGGCATATCAGTGTTGCAGTGAGGGATGTGGGGTATATCAGAGTGTTACAGTGAGGGGTGTGGGATATATCAGCGTGTTACAGTGCGGAGTGTGGGGTATATCAGAGAGTGTTACAGTGAGGGGTGTGGGGTATATCAGAGTGTTACAGTGAGGGGGTATATCAGAGTGTTACAGGGAGGGGTGTGGGGTATATCAGAGTGTTTCAGTGAGGTGTGTGGGGGATATCAGAATGTTGCATTGAGGCGTGTGGCTATATCAGAGAGTGTTACAGTGAGTGGTGTTGGCTATATCAGTGTGTTGCGGTGAGGCGTGTCGGGTATATCAGAGAGTGTTACAGTGAGGAGTGTGGGGTATTTCAGAGAGTGTCGCAGTGAGGAGTGTGGGGTATATCAGAGAGTGTTACAGTGCGGAGTGTGGGGTATATCAGAGAGTGTTACAGTGAGGAGTGTGGGGTATTTCAGAGAGTGTTACAGTGAGGAGTGTGGGGTATTTCAGAGAGTGTCGCAGTGAGGAGTGTGGGGTATATCAGAGAGTGTTACAGTGCGGAGTGTGGGGTATATCAGAGAGTGTTACAGTGAGGGGTGGGGGTATATCAGAGTGTTACAGTGAGGGGGTATATCAGAGTGTTACAGGGAGGGGTGTGGGGTATATCAGAGTGTTTCAGTGAGGGGTGTGGGGGATATCAGAGATTGTTACAATGAGGGGTGTTGGGTATATCAGAGCGTGTTACACTGAGGAGAATGGGGTATATCAGAGCGTTCAAGTGAGGAGTGTGGGCTATATCAGAGTGTTCCAGTGAGGGTTGTGAGATATATCAGAGTGTGTTGTGTGAGGGGTGTGGTATATATCAGAGTGTTACACTGAGGGGTGTGGGGTATATCAGAGTTACAGTGAGGGGTGTGGGGTATATCGCAGTGTTACAGTGATGACTGTGGGCTATATCAGAGTGTTACAGTGAGGGGTGTGGGATATATCAGAGTGTTACAGTGAGAGGTGTGGGCTATATCAGAATGTTTCAGTGCTGGGTGTGGGGGATATCAGAGTGTTACAGTGAGGGGTGTGGGGTATATCAGAGCGTTACAGTGAGGAGTGTGGTGTATATCAGAGTGTTACAGTGAGGGGTGTGGGGTATATCAGAGTGTTACAGTGAGGTTTGTGAGATATATCAGAGTGTGTTGCGTGAGCGGTGTGGGATATATGACAGTGTTACAGTGAGGAGTATGGGGTATATCAGAGAGTGTTACAGTGCGTGGTGTGGGGTGTATCAGTGTGTTGCAGTGAAGCGTGTTGGGTATATCAGAGCCTGTTACAGTGAAGGGTGTGAGTTATAGTGTGAGTGTTACAGTGAGGAGTGTGGGGTATAGCATAGAGTGTTACAGTGAGTGGTGTGGTATATATCAGAGTGTTACAGTGAGTGGTGTGGGGTATATCAGAGTGTTATAGTGAGGGGTGTGGGATATATCAGAGTGTTACAGTTATGGGTGTTGGGCATATCAGCGGGTGTTACAGTGAGGCTTGTGGGGTATATCAGAGGGTTACAGTGAGGGGTGTTGGATATATCAGAGTGTTTCACTGATGGGTGTTGGGTATGTCAGCGGCTGTTACAGTGAGGGGTGTGGGGTATATCAGTGTGTTACAGGGAGTGTGTGTGGGGTATATCAGAGTGTTACAGTTAGGTATGTGGGAGATATCAGAGTGTTACAGTGAGGAGTGTGAGGTATATCAGCGTGTTACAGTGAGGAGTGTGTGGTATATCAGCGTGTTACAGTGAGGAGTGTGGGGTATATCAGAGTGTTACTGTGAGGATTGTGGTGCATATCAAAGTGTTACAGTGAGTGGTGTGGGATATATCAGAGTGTTACAGTGAGTGGTGTGGGATATATCAGAGAGTGTTACAGTGAGGAGTTTCGGGTATATCAGTGAGTATAAGAGTGAGGAGTGTGGCGTATATCAGTGTGTGTTTCGTGAGGGGTGTGGGGTATATCAGAGAGTGTTACAGTGAGGAGTTTTGAGATATATCAGAGTGTTCCAGTGAGGAGTGTCGGGTATATCAGAGTGTTACAGTGAGGTGTGTGGGGGATATCAGAGTGTTACAGTGAGGAGTGTGAGGTATATCAGCGTGTTACAGTGACGAGTGTGGGGTATATCAGAGTGTTACAGTGAGTGGTGTGGGATATATCAGAGAGTGTTACAGTGAGGAGTTTTGGGTATATCAGTGAGTGTTAGAGTGAGGAGTGTGGTGTATATCAGAGTGTGTTTCGTGAGGGGTGTGGGATATATCAGAGTGTTACAGTGAGAGTTTTGAGATATATCAGAGTGTTACAGTGAGGAGTGTCGCGTATATCAGAGTGTTACAGTGAGGGGTGTGGGGTATATCAGTGTGTTACTGTGAGGGCTGTGGGGTATATTAGAGAGTGTTACAGTGAGAGGTGTGGGATATATCAGAGAGTGTTACAATGGGGGTGTGGTGTATATCAGAGAGTGTTACAGTGAGGAGTGTGGGGTATATCAGAGAGTTACAGTGAGGAGTGTGGGGTATAGCATAGAGTGTTACAGTGAGGGGTGTGGGGTATATCAGTGTGTTGCAGTGAGGCGTGTCGGGTATATCAGAGACTGTTACAGTGAGGAGTGTGGGGTGTATCAGAGAGTGTTACAGTGCGTGGTGTGGGGTGTATCAGTGTGTTGCAGTGAAGCGTGTTGGGGATATCAGAGCGTCTTACAGTGACAGGTGTGGGTTACAGTGTGAGTGTTACAGTGAGGAGTGTGGGGTATAGCATAGAGTGTTACAGTGAGGGGTGTGGGATATATCAGCGTGTTGCAGTGAGGCGTGTCGGGTATATCAGAGACTGTTACAGTGAAGAGTGTGGGGTGTATCAGAGAGTGTTACAGTGAGCAGTATGGGGTATATCAGAGAGTGTTACAGTGAGGGGTGTGAGGTATACCAGAGTGTTACAGTGAGGGGTGTGAGGTATATCAGAGTGTTACAGTGAGGGTTGTGTTGTATATCAGAGTGTTCCACTATGCGGTGTGGGGTATATCAGAGTGTTATAGTGAGGGGGTGGGGTATATCAGAGTGTAGCAGTGAGGGGTTTGGGATATATCAGAGAGTGTTAGAGTGAGGAGTGTGGTGTATATCAGTGTGTGTTTCGTGAGGGGTGTGGGATATATCAGAGTGTTACAGTGAGAGTTTTGAGATATATCAGAGTGTTACAGTGAGGAGTGTCGGGTATATCAGAGTGTTACAGTGAGGTGTGTGGGGTATATCAGTGTGTTACAGTGAGGAGTGTGAGGTATATCAGAGTGTTACAGTGAGGAGTGTGGGGTATATCAGAGTGTTACAGTGAGTGGTGTGGGATATATCAGAGAGTGTTACAGTGAGGAGTTTTGGGTATATCAGTGAGTGTTAGAGTGAGGAGTGTGGTGTATATCAGAGTGTGTTTTGTGAGGGGTGTGGGATATATCAGAGTGTTACAGTGAGAGTTTTGAGATATATCAGAGTGTTACAGTGAGGAGTGTCGGGTATATCAGAGTGTTACAGTTATGGGTGTTGGGCATATCAGCGGGTGTTACAGTGAGGCTTGTGGGGTATATCAGAGGGTTACAGTGAGGGGTGTTGGATATATCAGAGTGTTTCACTGATGGGTGTTGGGTATGTCAGCGGGTGTTACAGTGAGGGGTGTGGGGTATATCAGTGTGTTACAGTGAGGTATGTGGGAGATATCAGAGTGTTACAGTGAGGAGTGTGAGGTATATCAGCGTGTTACAGTGAGGAGTGTGGCGTATATCAGAGTGTTACTGTGAGGATTGTGGCGTATATCAAAGTGTTACAGTGAGTGGTGTGGGGTATATCAGAGTGTTACAGTGAGTGGTGTGGGATATATCAGAGAGTGTTACAGTGAGGAGTGTCGGGTATATCAGAGTGTTACAGTGAGGTGTGTGGGAGATATCAGCGTGTTACAGTGAGGAGTGTGAGGTATATCAGCGTGTTACAGTGAGGAGTGTGGGGTATATCAGCGTGTTACAGTGAGGAGTGTGGCGTATATCAGAGTGTTACTGTGAGGATTGTGGCGTATATCAAAGTGTTACACTGAGTGGTGTGGGGTATATCAGAGTGTTACAGTGAGTGGTGTGGGATATATCAGAGAGTGTTACAGTGAGGAGTTTCGGGTATATCAGTGAGTGTTAGAGTGAGGAGTGTGGCGTATATCAGTGTGTGTTTCGTGAGGGGTGTGGGATATATCAGAGTGTTACAGTGAGAGTTTTGAGATATATCAGAGTGTTACAGTGAGGAGTGTCGGGTATATCAGAGTGTTACAGTGAGGGGTGTGGGATATATCAGAGTGTTGCGGTCCGGAGTGTGGTGTATATCAGAGTGTTACAGTGAGGGGTGTGGGGTATATCAGAGTGTTACTGTGAGGGCTGTGGGGTATATTAGAGAGTGTTATAGTGAGAGGTGTGGGATATATCAGAGAGTGTTACAATGAGGGGTGTGGTGTATATCAGAGAGTGTTACAGTGAGGAGTGTGGGGTATATCAGAGTGTTACAGTGAGGACTGTGGGGTATAGCATAGAGTGTTACAGTGAGGGGTGTGGGGTATATCAGTGTGTTGCAGTGAGGCGTGTCGGGTATATCAGAGACTGTTACAGTGAGGAGTGTGGGGTGTATCAGAGAGTGTTACAGTGAGGAGTATGGGGTATATCAGAGAGTGTTACAGTGCGTGGTGTGGGGTGTATCAGTGTGTTGCAGTGAAGCGTGTTGGGGATATCAGAGCGTGTTACAGTGACGGGTGTGAGTTATAGTGTGAGTGTTACAGTGAGGAGTGTGGGGTATAGCATAGAGTGTTACAGTGAGGGCTGTGGGATATATCAGCGTGTTGCAGTGAGGCGTGTCGGGTATATCAGAGACTGTTACAGTGAAGAGTGTGGGGTGTATCAGAGAGTGTTACAGTGAGGAGTATGGGGTATATCAGAGAGTGTTACAGTGAGGGGTGTGGGGTATATCAGATTGTTACAGTGAGGGGTGTGGGTCCTATCAGAGTGTTACACTATGGGTGTGGGGTATATCAGAGTTACAGTGACATGTGTGGGGTATATCAGAATGTTACAGTGAGGCGTGTGGTGTATATCAGAGTGTTACAGTGAGGGGTTTGGGTTATATCAGAGTGTTACACTATGGGGTGTGGGGAAAATCAGAGTTACAGTGACGTGTGTGGGGTATATCAGAGTGTTACAGTGAGGGGTGTGGTGTATATCAGAGTGTTACAGTGAGGGTTGTGAGGTATATCACAGTGTGTTGCGTGAGGGGTGTGTAATATATCAGTGCTACAGTGAGGAGTGTGGGGTATATCAGAGTGTTGCAGTGAGAGGTTTGTGATATATCAGAGAGTGTTAGAGTGAGGAGTGTGGAGTATATCAGTGAGTGTTAGAGTGAGGAGTGTGGTGTATATCAGAGTGTTACAGTGAGGAGTGTGGGGTAGATCAAAGTGTTACAGTGAGGAGTGTTGGATATATCAGAGTGTTACAGTGAGGAGTGTGAGGTATATCAAAGTGTTACAGTGAGGGGTGTGGGGTATATCAGAGTGTTACAGTGAGGGGTGTGGCGTATATCAGAGTGTTACAGTGAGGGTTGTGAGATATATCAGAGTGTGTTGCGTGAGGGGTGTGCAGTATATTAGAGTGTTACAGTGAGGGATGTGGATTATATCAGCGTGTTACACTGAGGGGTGTGGGGCATATCAGAGAGTGTTACAGTGAGGTGTGTGGATTATATCAGAGTTACAGTGAGGGGTGTGGGGTATATCAGAGTGTTACAGTGAGGGGTGTGGGGTATATCAGAGTGTTACTGTGAGGGCTGTGGGGTATGTTAGAGAGTGTTATAGTGAGAGGTGTGGTGTATATCAGAGAGTGTTACAGTGAGGAGTGTGGATTATATCAGAGTTACAGTGAGGACTGTGGGGTATAGCATAGAGTGTTACAGTGAGGGGTGTGGGGTATATCAGTGTGTTGCAGTGAGGCCTGTCGGGTATATCAGAGACTGTTACAGTGAGGAGTGTGGGGTGTATCAGAGAGTGTTACAGTGAGGAGTATGGGGTATATCAGAGAGTGTTACAGTGCGTGGTGTGGGGTGTATCAGTGTGTTGCAGTGAAGCGTGTTGGGGATATCAGAGCGTGTTACAGTGACGGGTGTGAGTTATAGTGTGAGTGTTACAGTGAGGAGTGTGGGGTATAGCATAGAGTGTTACAGTGAGGGCTGTGGGATATATCAGCGTGTTGCAGTGAGGCGTGTCGGGTATATCAGAGACTGTTACAGTGAAGAGTGTGGGGTGTATCAGAGAGTGTTACAGTGAGGAGTATGGGGTATATCAGAGAGTGTTACAGTGAGGGGTGTGAGGTATACCAGAGTGTTACAGTGAGGGGTGTGGGGTATACCAGAGTGTTACAGTGAGGGTTGTGGTGTATATCAGAGTGTTACACTATGCGGTGTGGGGTATATCAGAGTTACAGTGACGTGTGTGGGGTATATCAGAGTGTTATAGTGAGGGGTGTGGGGTATATCAGATTGTTACAGTGAGGGGTGTGGGTCCTATCAGAGTGTTACACTATGGGTGTGGGGTATATCAGAGTTACAGTGACATGTGTGGGGTATATCAGAGTGTTACAGTGAGGCGTGTGGTGTATATCAGAGTGTTACAGTGAGGGGTTTGGGTTATATCAGAGTGTTACACTATGGGGTGTGGGGAAAATCAGAGTTACAGTGACGTGTGTGGGGTATATCAGAGTGTTACAGTGAGGGGTGTGGTGTATATCAGAGTGTTACAGTGAGGGTTGTGAGGTATATCACAGTGTGTTGCGTGAGGGGTGTGTAATATATCAGTGCTACAGTGAGGAGTGTGGGGTATATCAGAGTGTTGCAGTGAGGGGTTTGTGATATATCAGAGAGTGTTAGAGTGAGGAGTGTGGAGTATATCAGTGAGTGTTAGAGTGAGGAGTGTGGTGTATATCAGAGTGTTACAGTGAGGAGTGTGGGGTAGATCAAAGTGTTACAGTGAGGAGTGTTGGATATATCAGAGTGTTACAGTGAGGAGTGTGAGGTATATCAAAGTGTTACAGTGAGGGGTGTGGGGTATATCAGAGTGTTACAGTGAGGGGTGTGGGGTGTATCAGAGTGTTACAGTGAGGGGTGTGGCGTATATCAGAGTGTTACAGTGAGGGTTGTGAGATATATCAGAGTGTGTTGCGTGAGGGGTGTGCAGTATATTAGAGTGTTACAGTGAGGGATGTGGATTATATCAGCGTGTTACACTGAGGGGTGTGGGGCATATCAGAGAGTGTTACAGTGAGGTGTGTGGATTATATCAGAGTTACAGTGAGGGGTGTGGGGTATATCAGAGTGTTACAGTGAGGGGTGTGGGGGATATCAGAGTGTGTTACAGTGTGGGGTATATAAGTGTGTTACACTGAGGGGTGTGGGGCATATCAGTGTTGCAGTGAGGGATGTGGGGTGTATCAGAGTGTTACAGTGAGGGGTGTGGGATATATCAGCGTGTTACAGTGCGGAGTGTGGGGTATATCAGAGAGTGTTACAGTGAGGGGTGTGGGGTATATCAGAGTGTTACAGTGAGGGGGTATATCAGAGTGTTACAGGGAGGGGTGTGGGGTATATCAGAGTGTTTCAGTGAGGTGTGTGGGGGATATCAGAATGTTGCATTGAGGCGTGTGGGCTATATCAGAGATTGTTACAGTGAGTGGTGTTGGCTATATCAGTGTGTTGCGGTGAGGCGTGTCCGGTATATCAGAGAGTGTTACAGTGAGGAGTGTGGGGTATTTCAGAGAGTGTTACAGTGAGGAGTGTGGGGTATTTCAGAGAGTGTCGCAGTGAGGAGTGTGGGGTATATCAGAGAGTGTTACAGTGCGGAGTGTGGGGTATATCAGAGAGTGTTACAGTGAGGGGTGTGGGGTATATCAGAGTGTTACAGTGAGGGGGTATATCAGAGTGTTACAGGGAGGGGTGTGGGGTATATCAGAGTGTTTCAGTGAGGGGTGTGGGGGATATCAGAGATTGTTACAATGAGGGGTGTTGGGTATATCAGAGCGTGTTACACTGAGGAGAATGGGGTATATCAGAGCGTTCGAGTGAGGAGTGTGGGCTATATCAGAGTGTTCCAGTGAGGGTTGTGAGATATATCAGAGTGTGTTGTGTGAGGGGTGTGGTATATATCAGAGTGTTACACTGAGGGGTGTGGGGTATATCAGAGTTACAGTGAGGGGTGTGGGGTATATCGCAGTGTTACAGTGATGACTGTGGGCTATATCAGAGTGTTACAGTGAGGGGTGTGGGATATATCAGAGTGTTACAGTGAGAGGTGTGGGCTATATCAGAATGTTTCAGTGCTGGGTGTGGGGGATATCAGAGTGTTACAGTGAGGGGTGTGGGATATATCAGAGTGTTACAGTGAGGGGTGTGGAGTATATCAGGGAGTGTTACAATGCGGGGTGTGGGGTATATCAGAGCGTTACAGTGAGGAGTGTGGTGTATATCAGAGTGTTACAGTGAGGGGTGTGGGGTATATCAGAGTGTTACAGTGAGGTTTGTGAGATATATCAGAGTGTGTTGCGTGAGGGGTGTGGGATATATGACAGTGTTACAGTGAGGAGTATGGGGTATATCAGAGAGTGTTACAGTGCGTGGTGTGGGGTGTATCAGTGTGTTGCAGTGAAGCGTGTTGGGGATATCAGAGCGTGTTACAGTGACGGGTGTGGGTTATAGTGTGAGTGTTACAGTGAGGAGTGTGGGGTATAGCATAGAGTGTTACAGTGAGGGGTGTGGGATATATCAGCGTGTTGCAGTGAGGCGTGTCGGGTATATCAGAGACTGTTACAGTGAAGAGTGTGGGGTGTATCAGAGAGTGTTACAGTGAGGAGTATGGGGTATATCAGAGAGTGTTACAGTGAGGGGTGTGAGGTATACCAGAGTGTTACAGTGAGGGGTGTGGGGTATATCAGAGTGTTACAGTGAGGGATTTGGTGTATATCAGAGTGTTACACTATGCGGTGTGGGGTATATCAGAGTTACAGTGACGTGTGTGGGGTATATCAGAGTGTTATAGTGAGGGGTGTGGGGTATATCAGAGTGTTGCAGTGAGGGGTTTGGGATATATCAGAGAGTGTTACAGTGAGGAGTGTGGAGTATATCAGTGAGTGTTAGAGTGAGGGGTGTGGGGTATATCAGAGTGTTACAGTGAGTGGTGTGGGGTATATCAGAGTGTTACAGTGAGGGGTGTGATATATATCAGAGTGTTACAGTGAGTGGTGTGGGGTATATCAGAGTGTTATAGTGAGGGGTGTGGGATATATCAGAGTGTTACAGTTATGGGTGTTGGGCATATCAGCGGGTGTTACAGTGAGGCTTGTGGGGTATATCAGAGGGTTACAGTGAGGGGTGTTGGATATATCAGAGTGTTTCACTGATGGGTGTTGGGTATGTCAGCGGGTGTTACAGTGAGGGGTGTGGGGTATATCAGTGTGTTACAGGGAGTGTGTGTGAGGTATATCAGAGTGTTACAGTGAGGTATGTGGGAGATATCAGAGTGTTACAGTGAGGAGTGTGAGGTATATCAGCGTGTTACAGTGAGGAGTGTGGGGTATATCAGCGTGTTACAGTGAGGAGTGTGGCGTATATCAGAGTGTTACTGTGAGGATTGTGGCGTATATCAAAGTGTTACACTGAGTGGTGTGGGGTATATCAGAGTGTTACAGTGAGAGTTTTGAGATATATCAGAGTGTTACAGTGAGGATTGTCGGGTATATCAGAGTGTTACAGTGAGGTGTGTGGGGTATATCAGTGTGTTACAGTGAGGAGTGTGAGGTATATCAGAGTGTTACAGTGAGGAGTGTGGGGTATATCAGAGTGTTACAGTGAGTGGTGTGGGATATATCAGAGAGTGTTACAGTGAGGAGTTTTGGGTATATCAGTGAGTGTTAGAGTGAGGAGTGTGGTGTATATCAGAGTGTGTTTTGTGAGGGGTGTGGGATATATCAGAGTGTTACAGTGAGAGTTTTGAGATATATCAGAGTGTTACAGTGAGGAGTGTCGGGTATATCAGAGTGTTACAGTTATGGGTGTTGGGCATATCAGCGGGTGTTACAGTGAGGCTTGTGGGGTATATCAGAGGGTTACAATGAGGGGTGTTGGATATATCAGAGTGTTTCACTGATGGGTGTTGGGTATGTCAGCGGGTGTTACAGTGAGGGGTGTGGGGTATATCAGTGTGTTACAGGGAGTGTGTGTGGGGTATATCAGAGTGTTACAGTGAGGTATGTGGGAGATATCAGCGTGTTACAGTGAGGAGTGTGAGGTATATCAGCGTGTTACAGTGAGGAGTGTGGCGTATATCAGAGTGTTACTGTGAGGATTGTGGCGTATATCAAAGTGTTACACTGAGTGGTGTGGGGTATATCAGAGTGTTACAGTGAGTGGTGTGGGATATATCAGAGAGTGTTACAGTGAGGAGTTTCGGGTATATCAGTGAGCGTTAGAGTGAGGAGTGTGGCGTATATCAGTGTGTGTTTCGTGAGGGGTGTGGGATATATCGGAGTGTTACAGTGAGAGTTTTGAGATATATCAGAGTGTTACAGTGAGGAGTGTCGGGTATATCAGAGTGTTACAGTGAGGTGTGTGGGGTATATCAGAGTGTGTTTCGTGAGGGGTGTGGGATATATCAGAGTGTTACAGTGAGGAGTGTCGGGTATATCAGAGTGTTACAGTTATGGGTGTTGGGCATATCAGCGGGTGTTACAGTGAGGCTTGTGGGGTATATCAGAGGGTTACAGTGAGGGGTGTTGGATATATCAGAGTGTTTCACTGATGGGTGTTGGGTATGTCAGCGGGTGTTACAGTGAGGGGTGTGGGGTATATCAGTGTGTTACAGGGAGTGTGTGTGGGGTATATCAGAGTGTTACAGTGAGGGGTGTGGGATATATCAGAGTGTAGCAGTCCGGAGTGTGGTGTATATCAGAGTGTTACAGTGAGGGGTGTGGGGTATATCAGAGTGTTACTGTGAGGGGTGTGGGGTATATTAGAGAGTGTTACAGTGAGAGGTGTGGGATATATCAGAGAGTGTTACAATGAGGGGTGTGGTGTATATCAGAGAGTGTTACAGTGAGGAGTGTGGGGTATATCAGAGTGTTACAGTGAGGACTGTGGGGTATAGCATAGAGTGTTACAGTGAGGGGTGTGGGGTATATCAGTGTGTTGCAGTGAAGCGTGTCAGGTATATCAGAGACTGTTACAGTGAGGAGTGTGGGGTGTATCAGAGAGTGTTACAGTGAGGAGTATGGGGTATATCAGAGAGTGTTACAGTGCGTGGTGTGGGGTGTATCAGTGTGTTGCAGTGAAGCGTGTTGGGGATATCCGAGCGTGTTACAGTGACGGGTGTGAGTTATAGTGTGAGTGTTACAGTGAGGAGTGTGGGGTATAGCATAGAGTGTTACAGTGAGGACTGTGGGATATATCAGCGTGTTGCAGTGAGGCGTGTCGGGTATATCAGAGACTGTTACAGTGAAGAGTGTGGGGTGTATCAGAGAGTGTTACAGTGAGGAGTATGGGGTATATCAGAGAGTGTTACAGTGAGGGGTGTGAGGTATACCAGAGTGTTACAGTGAGGGGTGTGGGGTATATCAGAGTGTTACAGTGAGGGTTGTGGTGTATATCAGAGTGTTACACTATGCGGTGTGGGGTATATCAGAGTTACAGTGACGTGTGTGGGGTATATCAGAGTGTTATAGTGAGGGGTGTGGGGTATATCAGATTGTTACAGTGAGGGGTGTGGTGTATATCAGAGTGTTACAGTGAGGGGTTTGGGTTATATCAGAGTGTTACACTATGGGGTGTGGGGAAAATCAGAGTTACAGTGACATGTGTGGGGTATATCAGAGTGTTACAGTGAGGGGTGTGGTGTATATCAGAGTGTTACAGTGAGGGTTGTGAGGTATATCACAGTGTGTTGCGTGAGGGGTGTGTAATATATCAGTGCTACAGTGAGGAGTGTGGGGTATATCAGAGTGTTGCAGTGAGGCGTTTGTGATATATCAGAGAGTGTTAGAGTTAGGAGTGTGGAGTATATCAGTGAGTGTTAGAGTGAGGAGTGTGGTGTATATCAGAGTGTTACAGTGAGGAGTGTGGGGTAGATCAAAGTGTTACAGTGAGGAGTGTGGGATATATCAGAGTGTTACAGTGAGGAGTGTGGGGTATATCAAAGTGTTACAGTGAGGGGTGTGGGGTATATCAGAGTGTTACAGTGAGGGGTGTGGGGTGTATCAGAGTGTTACAGTGAGGGGTGTGGCATATATCAGAGTGTTACAGTGAGGGTTGTGAGATATATCAGAGTGTGTTGCGTGAGGGGTGTGGGATATATCAGATTGTTACGGTGAGGGGTGTGGGGAATATCAGCGAGGGTTACAGTGAGGAGAGTGAGGTATATCAGAGTGCAACAGTTAGGGGTGAGGTGTATATTAGAGAATGTTACAGTGAGGCGTGTGGGATATATCAGACAGTGTTACAGTGAGGAGTGTGGGGTATATCAGAGAGTGTTACAGTGAGGAGTGTGGGGTATTTCAGAGAGTGTTACAGTGAGGAGTGTGGGATATATCAGACAGTGTTACAGTGAGGAGTGTGGGGTATATCAGAGAGTGTTACAGTGAGGAGTGTGGGGTATATCAGTGTGTTGCAGTGAGGCGTGTCGGGTTTATCAGAGAGTGTTACAGTGAGGAGTGTGGGGTATTTCAGAGAGTGTTACAGTGAGGAGTGTGGGATATATCAGAGAGTGTCACAATTAGGAGTGTGGTGTATATCATAGAGTGTTACAGTGAGGTGTGTGGGGTATATCAGAGAGTGTTACAGTGAGGGGTGTGGTGTATATCAGACTGTTACAGTGAGGGGTGTGTGGGTATATCAGAGTGTCACAGGGAGGGGTGTGGGGTATATCAGAGTGTTTCAGTGAGGGGCGTGGGGGATATCAGAGTGCTACAGTGAGGGGTGTGGTTTATATCAGAGATTGTTACAATGAGGGGTGTTGGGTATATCAGAGCTTGTTACACTGAGGCGTGCGGGGTATATCAGAGCGTTCGAGTGAGGAGTGTGGGGTATATCAGAGTGTTACAGTGAGGGTTGTGAGATATATCAGAGTGTGTTGTGTGAGGGGTGTGGGATATATCAGAGTGTTACAGTGAGGGGTGTGGGATATATAAGAGTGTTACAGTGAGGGGTGTGGGGTATATCAGAGTGTTACAGTGAGGGGTGTGAGGTATACCAGAGTGTTACAGTGAGGAGTGTGGGGTATATCAGAGTGTTACAGTGAGGGTTGTGAGCTATATCAGAATGTGTTGTGTGAGGCGTGTGGTAAATATCAGAGTGTTACACTGAGGGGTGTGGGGTATATCAGAGAGTGTTACAGTGATGAGTGTTGGGTATATCAGCGGGTGTTACAGTGAGGCTTGTGGGGTATATCAGAGGGTTACAATGAGGGGTGTTGGATATATCAGAGTGTTACACTGATGGGTGTTGGGTATATCAGTGGGTGTTACAGTGAGGGGTGTGGGGTATATCAGCGTGTTACAGTGAGGAGTGTGGGGTATATCAGAGTGTTACTGCGAGTGGTGTGGCGTATATCAGAGTGTTACAGTGAGTGGTGTTGGATATATCAGCAAGTGTTACAGTGAGGAGTGTGGGTATATGAGAGTGTTACAGTGAGGATTGTGGCGTATATCAGAGTGTGTTGCGTCAGGGGTGTGGGATATATCAGGGTGTTACAGGGAGGGTGTGTGCGGTATATCAGAGTGTTACAGTGAGGTGTGTGGGGGATATCAGATTGTTACAGTGATGGGTGTTGGGTATATCAGCGGGTGTTACAGTGAGGCTTGTGGGGTATATCAGAGGGTTACAATGAGGGGTGTTGGATATATCAGAGTGTTACACTGATGGGTGTTGGGTATATCAGCGGGTGTTACAGTGAGGGGTGTGGGGTATATCAGAGTGTTACTGTGAGGATTGTGGCGTATATTAGTGTGTTACAGTGAGTGGTGTGGGGTATATCAGAGTGTTACAGTGAGTGGTGTGGGATATATCAGCAAGTGTTACAGTGAGGAGTGTGGGGTATATGAGAGTGTTACAGTGAGGAGTGTGGGGTATATCAGACCGTATTAGAGTGAGGATTGTGGCATATATCAGAGTGTGTTGCGTCAGGGGTGTGGGATATATCAGCGTGTTACAGTGAGGGGTGTGGGATATATCAGAGTGTTACAGTGAGTGCTGTGGGGTATATCAGAGTGTTACAGTGAGGGGTGTGGGATATATCAGAGTGTTACAGTGAGGTTTCTGGGGTATATCAGAGTGTTACAGTGAGGAGTGTGCGATATATCAGAGTGTTACAGTGAGGAGTGTGAGGTATATCAGCGTGTTACAGTGAGGAGTGTGGGATATATGAGAGTGTTACAGTGAGGAGTGTGGCGTATATCAGAGTGTGTTGCGTCAGGGGTGTGGGATATATCAGGGTGTTACAGTGAGGGGTGTGGGATATATCAGAGTGTTACAGTGAGTGGTGTGGGGTATATCAGAGTGTTACAGTGAGCGGTGTGGGATATATCAGAGTGTTACAGTTATGGGTGTTGGGTGTATCAGCGGGTGTTACAGTGAGGCTTGTGGGGTATATCAGAGGGTTACAGTGAGGGGTGTTGGATATATCAGAGTGTTACACTGATGGGTGTTGGGTATGTCAGCGGGTGTTACAGTGAGGGGTGTGGGGTATATCAGAGTGTTACAGTGAGGAGTGTGAGGTATATCAGCGTGTTACAGTGAGGAGTGTGAGGTATATCAGCGTGTTACAGTGAGTGGTGTGGGGTATATCAGAGTGTTACAGTGAGGGGTGTGGGATATATCAGAGTGTTACAGTTATGGGTGTTGGGTGTATCAGCGGGTGTTACAGTGAGGCTTGTGGGGTATATCAGAGGGTTACAGTGAGGGGTGTTGGATATATCAGAGTGTTACACTGATGGGTGTTGGGTATGTCAGCGGGTGTTACAGTGAGGGGTGTGGGGTATATCAGAGTGTTACAGTGAGGAGTGTGCGATATATCAGAGTGTTACAGTGAGGAGTGTGAGGTATATCAGCGTGTTACAGTGAGGAGTGTGAGGTATATCAGCGTGTTACAGTGAGTGGTGTGGGGTATATCAGAGTGTTACAGTGAGGGGTGTGGGATATATCAGAGTGTTACAGTTATGGGTGTTGGGTGTATCAGCGGGTGTTACAGTGAGGCTTGTGGGGTATATCAGAGGGTTACAGTGAGGGGTGTTGGATATATCAGAGTGTTACACTGATGGGTGTTGGGTATGTCAGCGGGTGTTACAGTGAGGGGTGTGGGGTATATCAGAGTGTTACAGTGTGGAGTGTGAGGTATATCAGCTGTTACAGTGAGGAGTGTGGGGTATATCAGCGTGTTACAGTGAGGAGTGTGGGGTATATCAGAGTGTTGCAGTGAGGAGTGTGAGGTATATCAGCTGTTACAGTGAGGAGTGTGGGGCATATCAGCGTGTTACAGTGAGGAGTGTGGGGTATATCAGTGTGTTACAGTGAGGGGTGTGGGGTATATCAGAGTGTTACAGTGAGGAGTGTGAGGTATATCAGCTGTTACAGTGTGGAGTGTGAGGTATATCCGCTGTTACAGTGAGGAGTGTGGGGTATATCAGCGTGTTACAGTGAGTGGTGTGGGGTATATCAGAGTGTTACAGTGAGTGGTGTGGGATATATCAGAGAGTGTTACAGTGAGGAGTTTCGGGTATATCAGTGAGTGTTAGAGTGAGGAGTGTGGCGTATATCAGAGTGTGTTTCGTGAGGGGTGTGGGATATATCAGAGTGTTACAGTGAGAGTTTTGAGATATATCAGAGTGTTACAGTGAGGAGTGTCAGGTATATCAGAGTGTTACAGTGAGGTGTGTGGGGGATATCAGAGTGTTACAGTGAGGAGTGTGAGGTATATCAGCGTGTTACTGTGAGGAGTGTGGGGTATATCAGAGTGTTACTGTGAGGATTGTGGCGTATATCAAAGTGTTACAGTGAGTAGTGTGGGGTATATCAGAGTGTTACAGTGAGTGGTGTGGGATATATCAGAGAGTGTTACAGTGAGGAGTTTCGGGTCTATCAGTGAGTGTTAGAGTGAGGAGTGTGGCATATATCAGAGTGTGTTTCGTGAGGGGTGTGGGATATATCAGAGTGTTACAGTGAGAGTTTTGAGATATATCAGAGTGTTACAGTGAGGAGTGTCGGGTATATCAGAGTGTTACAGTGAGGTGTGTGGGGGATATCAGAGTGTTACAGTGAGGAGTGTGAGGTATATCAGCGTGTTACAGTGAGGGGTGTGGGGTATATCAGAGTGTTACTGTGAGGATTGTAGCGTATATCAAAGTGTTACAGTGAGTGGTGTGGGGTATATCAGAGTGTTACAGTGAGTGGTGTGGGATATATGAGAGAGTGTTACAGTGAGGAGTTTCGGGTATATCAGTGAGTGTTAGAGTGAGGAGTGTGGCGTATATCAGAGTGTGTTTCATGAGGGGTGTGGGATATATCAGAGCGTTACAGTGAGAGTTTTGAGATATATCAGAGTGTTACAGTGAGGAGTGTGGTGTATATCAGACTGTTACAGTGAGTGGTGTGTGGGTATATCAGAGTGTTACTGGGAGGGGTGTGGGGTATATCAGAATGTTTCAGTGAGGGGCGTGGGGGATATCAGAGTGCTACAGTGAGGGGTGTGGATTATATCAGAGATTGTTATAATGTGGGGTGTTGGGTATATCAGAGGTTGTTACACTGAGGAGTGTGGGGTATATCAGAGCGTTCGAGTGAGGAGTGTGGGGTATATCAGAGTGTTACAGTGAGGTGTGTGGGGGATGTCAGAGTGTTACAGTGATGGGTGTTGGGTATATCAGCGGGTGTTACAGTGAGGCTTGTGGGGTATATCAGAGGGTTACAGCGAGGGGTGTTGGATATATCAGAGTGTTACACTGATGGGTGTTGGGTATATCAGCGGGTGTTACAGTGAGGGGTGTGGGGTATATCAGAGTGTTAAAGTGAGGGGTGTGGGATATATCAGCAAGTGTTACAGTGAGGAGTGTGGGGTATATCAGAGTGTGTTAGAGTGAGGAGTGTGGTGTATATCAGAGTGTTACAGTGAGGGGTGTGGTATATATCAGTGTGTTACAGTGAGGGGTGCGTGGGTATATCAGTGTGTTGCTGTGAGGGGTGTGGGATATATCATAGTGTTACACTGAGGGGTGTGGGGTATATCAGAGTGTTACATTGAGGGGTGTAGATATATCAGAGTGTTACAGGGAGGGGTGTGGGGTATATCAGAGTGTTTCAGTGAGGGGCGTGGGGGATATCAGAGTGCTACAGTGAGAGGTTTGGATTATATCAGAGATTGTTACAATGAGGGGTGTTGGGTATATCAGAGCTTGTTAGACTGAGGAGTGTGGGGTATATCAGAGCGTTCGAGTGAGGAGTGTGGCGTATATCAGAGTGTTACAGTGAGGGTTGTGAGATATATCAGAATGTGTTGTGTGAGGCGTGTGGTAAATATCAGAGTGTTACAGTGAGGGGTGTGGGATATATCAGAGTGCTACAGTGAGGGGTGTAGGGCATATCAGAGTGTTACATTGAGGGGTGTGCGGTATATCAGACTGTTACAGTGAGGTGTGTGGGATATATCAGAGTGTTACAGTGAGTGGTGTGGGGTATATCAGAGTGTTACAGTGAGGGGTGTGGGATATATCAGAGTGTTACAGTGATGGGTGTTGGGTATATCAGCGGGTGTTACAGTGAGGCTTGTGGGGTATATCAGAGGGTTACAGTGAAGAGTGTGGGGTGTATCAGAGAGTGTTACAGTGAGGAGTATGGGTTATATCAGAGAGTGTTACAGTGAGGGGTGTGAGGTATACCAGAGTGTTACAGTGAGGGTTGTGGTGTATATCAGAGTGTTACACTATGCGGTGTGGGGTATATCAGAGTTACAATGACGTGTGTGGTGTATATCAGAGTGTTATAGTGAGGGGTGTGGGGTATATCAGATTGTTACAGTGAGGGGCGTGGGTCCTATCAGAGTGTTACACTATGGGTTTGGGGTATATCAGAGTTACAGTGACATATGTGGGGTATATCAGAGTGTTACAGTGAGGCGTGTGGTGTATATCAGAGTGTTACAGTGAGTGGTTTGGGTTTTATCTGAGTGTTACACTATGGGGTGTGGGGAAAATCAGAGTTACACTGATGGGTGTTGGGTATGTCAGCGGGTGTTACAGAGAAGGGTGTGGGGTATATCAGAGTGTTACTGTGAGGGGTGTGGGATATATCAGCAAGTGGTACAGTGAGGAGTGTGGGGTATATGAGAGTGTTACAGTGAGGAGTGTGGGGTATATCAGAGCGTGTTAGAGTTAGGAGTGTGGCGTATATCAGAGTGTGTTGCGTGAGGGTGTGGGAGTTTTCAGAGATTTACAGGGAGGGTGTGTGGGGTATATCAGAGTGTTACAATGAGGTGTGTGGGGTATATCAGAGTGTTACTGTGAGGATTGTGGCGTACATCAGAGTGTTACAGTGAGTGGTGTGGGATATATCAGAGAGTGTTACAGTGAGGAGTTTCGGGTATATCAGAGAGTGTTAGAGTGAGGAGTGTGGCGTATATCAGAGTGTGTTTCGTGAGGGGTGTGGGATATATCAGAGTGTTACAGTGAGAGTTTTGAGATATATCGGAGTGTTACAGTGAGGAGTGTGGGGTATATCAGAGTTACACTGAGGGGTGTGGGATATATCAGAGTGTTGCAGTCCGGAGTGTGGGGTATATCAGAGTGTTACAGTCAGAGTTTTGAGATATATCAGAGTGTTACAGTGAAGAGTGTGGGGTATATCAGAGTGTTACAGTGAGGGGTGTGGGGTATATCAGAGTGTTACTGTGAGGTCTGTGGGGTATATTAGAGAGTGTTACAGTGAGGGGTGTGGGATATATCAGAGAGTTACAGTGTGGAGTGTGGGGTATAGCATAGAGTGTTACAGTGAGGGGTTTGGTCTATATCAGTGTGTTGCAGTGAGGCGTGTCGAGTATATCAGAGACTGTTACAGTGAGGAGTGTGGGGTGTATCAGAGAGTGTTACAGTGAGGAGTATGGGGTATATCAGAGAGTGTTACAGTGAGGGGTGTGAGGTATACCAGAGTGTTACACTATGGGTGTGGGGTATATCAGAGTTACAGTGACATGTGTAGGGTATATCAGAGTGTTACAGTGAGGCGTGTGGTGTATATCAGAATGTTACAGTGAGGGGTGTGGGGTATATCAGAGTGTTACAGTGAAGTGTTTACATGGGCTTATCTCATGTATACAGCAGAAAACGAGGCCATTCAGCCCAAGCAGTAAGTTTGCTCTATCTCTGTGATAAATTAAGTAATGATTGAATCTATCTGCCACACTCCACCGTTGGTATTTTCCTATCTAACCCTTAATTCCCATCACTGCATTCATTTTTTTTATTGATTAGCCTGTGAGAAGATTTCACTGGTTTGTTTCTTGATTTTTAATTTCAGTCTGTGTCTTTGCCTTCCTAATGTTTTTTTTTGCCTTTTCCCCTACAGTCTGTGCTTTCCCTTAGTCTGCACTCCTCTACTCTCCATGTGTTTAATGCTGCCTCTTTCCTAACCTTCAACTCTTCCCTATTGTCTTTGTTCATCCATGAATCTCACTAGCGTTTAGTTTGTTAATTTCCTCTGGCTGAATATCTTTCTCCTGCACTCGGACTTTTTGTTGTGGGTTCCAATGAGTTGTGCTTGCTGTCGCTCTGAGTGTATCCCACTAACCCCGCATTGTTTTGCAGGGATGGGCCCAATCTATCTCAACGAGGTGAAGTGTACAGGCTTCGAAAAGTCGATCTGGGATTGTGCAGCGAAGAATATTTCAGAGGACGACTGCAAACACACTGAAGATGCAGCCGTTCGCTGCAATGTCCCATATATGGGCTTTGAGACCACGGTCAGGCACTTCTGTTCAATGACCTATCTTGAGCGTGTGTGTGAGTGTCTGTTTCTGTGTGTGTGTGTCTGAGTGTGTCTGTGTGTGTCTGAGTGTGTGTGTGTGTCTGAGTGTGTGTGTGTGTCTGTGTGTGTGTGTGTGTGTGTCTGTGTGTCTGAGTGTGTGTGTCTGTGTGTCTGAGTGTGTGTGTGTCTGAGTGTGTGTCTGTGTCTGTGTCTGTGTGTGTGTCTGTGTGTATCTGAGTGTATGTGTGTCTGAGTGTGTGTGTCTGTCTGAGTGTGTGTATCTGAGTGTGTGTGTGTGTGTGTGTGTGTGTGTGCGTGTGTGTCTGAGTGTGTGTGTGTGTGTCTCTGAGTGTGTGTCTGTGTGTGTGTGTGTGTCTCTGAGTGTGTGTGTGTGTCTGAGTGTGTGTGTGTGTGTGTCTTTGTGTATGTGTCTGAGTGTGTGTGTGTCTGAGTGTGAGTGTGTGTGTCTGAGTGTGTGTGTGTGTGTGCCTGAGTGTGTGTGTGTGTCTGAGTGTGATTATGTGTGTCTGATTGTGTGTGTGTGTGTCTGTGTGTGTGTGTGTGTGTGTGTGTCTGAGTGTGTGTGTGTGTGTCTGAGTGTATGTGTGTCTGAGTGTGTGTGTGTGTCTGAGTGTGTGTGTCTGAGTGTGTCTGTGTGTGTGTGTCTGAGTGTGTGTGTGTCTGACTGTATGAGTGTGTGTGTGTCTGAGTGTGGGTGTGCCTGAGTGTGTGTGTGTCTGAGTGTGTGTGTGTCTGACTGTATGAGTGTGTGTGTGTCTGAGTGTGTGTGTGACTGTATGAATGTGTGTGTGCCTGAGTGTGTGTGTGTCTGAGTGTGTGTGTGTCTGAGTGTGTGTGTGTCTGATTGTGTGTGTGTGTCTGACTGTATGAGTGTTTGGGTGTCTGAGTGTGGGTGTGTCTGAGTGTGTGTGTGTGTGTCTGACTGTATGAGTGGGTGTGTCTGAGTGTGTGTGTGTGTCTGACTGTATGAGTGTGTGTGTCTGAGTGTGTGTGTGTCTAACTGTATGAGTGTGTGTGTCTGAGTGTGTGTGTGTCTGACTGTATGAGTGTGTGTGTGTCTGATTGTATGAGTGCGTGTGTGATTGTGTGTGTGTGTCTGACTGTATGAGTGTGTTTGTGTCTGAGTGTGTGTGTGTCTGAGTGTGTGTGTGTCTGACTGTATGAGTGTGTGTGTCTGAGTGTGTGTGTGTCTAACTGTATGAGTGTGTGTGTCTGAGTGTGTGTGTGTCTGACTGTATGAGTGTGTGTGTGTCTGATTGTATGAGTGCGTGTGTGATTGTGTGTGTGTGTCTGACTGTATGAGTGTGTTTGTGTCTGAGTGTGTGTGTGTCTGAGTGTGTGTGTGTCTGACTGTATGAGTGTGTGTGTGTCTGAGTGTGTGTGTGTCTGACTGTATGAGTGTGTGTGTGTGTGTGAGTGTGTGTGTGTCTGACTGTATGAGTGTGTGTGTGTCTGAGTGTGTGTGTGTCTGATTGTATGAGTGTGTGTGTTTGAGTGTGTGTGTGTCTGAGTGTGTGTGTGTCTGACTGTATGAGTGTGTGTGTGTCTGAGTGTGTGTGTGTCTGAGTGTGTGTGTGTGTCTGACTGTATGAGTGTGTGTGTGTCTGATTGTGTGTGTGTCTGTGTGTGTATGTCTGACTGTATGAGTGTGTGTGTCTGACTGTGTGTGTGTCTGACTGTGTGTGTGTCTGATTGTGTGTGTGTGTCTGACTGTATGAGTGTGTGTGTGTCTGACTGTGTGTGTATCTGACTGTGTGTGTGTCTGATTGTGTGTGTGTCTGACTGTGTGTGTATCGGACTGTGTGTGTGTCTGATTGTGTGTGTGCGCCGCGCGCGTGTTTGGGTGTCAGAGTGTGAGACGGGGGGAGAGGTGGAAGGGGACGGGAGGTGAGGCAAAGGGGAAAGGTGGAGGGGGTGAGGAGGAGGAATGGTCTGGAGGAAAGGTGATGGAGAGAGAGGAGGAAGACAAGAGGGAGATGGTGGAGGGGGGCAAGAGAGAGATGGACGGAAGGTGATAAGGAAGAAGGGGGTGAGGGAGAGGGAGGAGGGGAGAGATGGAGGGTGAAGGGTTTGGCAGGGAGAGTTGAAGAGGGAGGGGAGAAGTGGAGGGGAGAGAAAGGAGAGGAGGGTGTGGGGAGTAGATGAGGGCGGGGGGCAGAGAAAGTGAGAGGGGACGGGGAGAGGGAGAGGGGAGGGGGGAGAGTGGGAGGTG